>JBAMJV010003426.1:15000-169814 GCA_037951105.1 Echinarachnius parma
ATGCATGCACATTACGTGCACACAACTATTAAACAACAACAACATTGCCGTGACGTGAGACGTGCGTGAAGATTGCGCCGAAATTATAACACAAATATAGAGAAAACAACAACAACAACATTGACATCATTAGCGTAAATTTGGGCGACTGGCGAACACGGAAAATGCATTGAATAATGGTATAATTTGCTCACAGAGTAATCATTTTCAATTTTAAATGGCAGAATATCATCCTGTGGGATCCAAGGTATGTATTCCATTTCCTAGTATTAGATTCGTGGTTCAGAAGTCATATTTTGTCTCGTATATGCAGCTGTCAAATTATGTAATTAGTGGTAGAGCAGTCCCACATACATCGTTTCATGTAAGTTAATCTCACAACTGTACTGCTAATTTACTGGAGTGAATGCATGCATTTGATTTGAAGAAGTCAAAACATAACAAATATGATGCATGATTGCTGCTTTATGTGTTATGTAATAAGTTAGCGATGTTTTCTAGGTCACATAATTCTACTTATATTGTTTCATATGTTGCCAAATAATTATGTTTTTGTTTTAATTAAAACAAAACAAAAATAATTGTTTTTATTTTTAATTTCAATTTTACTTTGTCATTGTCTCTACATGCATTGTTCAGCAAAGTTTAGCTTCCAGCTTTAAACTGTATTAACATGTTTATTATTGTTCTGTCTGTATAAACAAAACTTTGAATTTGATTGTACACATGACATGTATATCAGCTATTTTGTTTCATATTTGTATGTGTTAACTGTTATTGAATTTGTAGCTAATTTTGGAACAGTTTTGTTGTTTTATGGCTGTCCATGAGATGGGACATTAAGTTGATGTCTTGATATGAATATTATGATAAATAGCCTGTATGTCTGTTTTTGTGTGAATGGGAGACACTGTTAATGTGGTGCATTATTATCCCTTGTGTTTTAGGTACTTGTTTGAATTCATATTTCAATAGAATAGTAGTTTGGTGTTGTTTGATTAATCAAACTATATTATAATATACATGATTTATGTTATGTGTGAATGCCTATTTTTGTTTTTGTTTATCATCTTAGGAATGATCCAGTGATTTTCCTGTTGTATTATCCCAAGTTCTACCCATCCCCAAGCTATAAAATGAATTATTTAGCTGATCTAGCAGAGCGCTGTAAGTACATGCACTGTATGCAGTGTATGCAGTGTATGCACTGTATGTAAGCCTGGGATTCGGGCCGGGTTACCGGGTTCAACCCGCCAGGTTTTGGCGGGGTCGGGTCGAGAGGTAAACTTCAGGAACCCGGTAAAATAAACCCGGTAAAAAACACGTGTTTTGGAAAAGTTATGAATGACACACTTATTCCAGTTTCTTAGGCTGTTTTTGAAGTGGAAACAGGGCCAAAACCGTCAACGTCAAAAACATTTCCGATATTTGCTGAATAAGTTGATTTTTAAATCGGGATTCGTTGACAATTCAATGTTTCGTTTCAGATAATTGGGGCATCATTTTCTCGTAGCGCATATTTGAAAAATGAATCATAAACTTTAATGAGTAGTATGATGGCCGTGTGGTGCATTGTGGGGGAAAACCTGTTCACTGGCGAATAAAGTAGTGGTTATTTAGTGGTTATTTCCCAAACCATTTAGGGGCATTTATATTCATCATTTTTCAAAGAAAAAATATGAATGGGGACCTGAAATATTACTCGTTTCATGTGGGAAAGGCAGAATATCATGCGTACATCCCCTTTAAGTATTATTATGATACATATTTCTGTGATCTTCTTCTTCGGGTTAATCTGCCTCCTTCAATCCTAATTTGCCATATCCATGTACATATATTTCTTGCTAGAATTGAGCAAATGTTGGCATTGGATAGGAGGCATTTAGCTAAAGTTGACTTTTTCACCATCCCTAGCACTTGTATTTTGTTGTTGCACTTGTTAACCTGTTTTCCTGTGTTCTTCCTGTAGAGTCAATACATGTGCAGTATATATCAAGTTTTTCATAGACAGTGTGTTAAACTGTTGTAAAGATGTACTTTGTTGAATATATTTTAGTAACAAAATGCTATTTTATAAGATTCAGTAGATAGACATTCTCTTCTTTTTGTTATTGCACTTGTTAACCTGTTTTCCTGTGTTCTTCCCGTAGAGTCAATACATGTCAAGTTTTTCATAGACAATGTGTTAAACTGTTGTAAAGATGTACTTTGTTGAATTTATTTTAGTAACAAAATGCTATTTTATAAGATTCAGTAGATAGACATTCTCTTCTTTGAAAAAGTAAACAAAAAATCAGACTTTAAATACAAGTTTACAGTGGGAAGCAAATTATCTTCTTTTCAGCCTAAAAAGTATTATTTTTGTTTCATTAACTGTAATAACAACATAAACAAATATCTTCTTTTCAGCCTAAAAAGTACCTAGAACAAGATCACAAGGAGGAGGAAGAAGAGATCACTAAGCACCTCCACAAGGAGGAAAGGAAGGAGACAGCCGAAGCAGGAGGAGGAGGAGGAGGGTCTCCATCGAAGATGCCCTTCTTCAAGAAGAAGGAGAAGGATGCGGATGCAAAGAGCAGCAAGGATGCGTGGGAGGTGGAGGTGATGATGCACCGTCAGAGCGAGGAGGCAAAGAAACGGCTGGAGCACTGCCAATTCCTGGTGAGAATGATAAATAATATTTGAACTTACTTTAAACAAACAAACAAACAAACAAACAAGATATATTTTGGGGTACTTTTTGTGAGTTTCATTTCGGTGCAGCAGCAGGAGAGTTTAATAATCCATCAACCTTAACTGCTGTTGCCGAGTCTGCTGCTATGTCAGTGATTATGTAACCCCTTTTGTTCATGCAAAAGCAGATGAAGTTTCTCTTTATTGTCATTTGCCCTGATTAATGTTTTCCTCTAACCTTTCTTAGGCACAAGCATCACCAGAGCCATCCTATGACATGTCCAAATGTGAACTAACGCAGGTAAGTCAGATTTACATTTGATGTGTTTATAGTGTTCCATTGTATGTTACCAACAGTTGTGCATTAGTAATACATGTACAATTTGAGTACTCAATTTTCAGTTTATAAATGATATGAGTGTATATGTGCTTAAATTGGAAATTGAATTTCTAAGGAAGGCATTGTGTACATATCTAAGTATGTACAATTAACATTGATACACGTTGTAGTACTCAATTACAATTATATAATCATAATTATAATTTGTTAAATAACATAGATCTGGAACTTATTGTGATGGAAAGTTATTTCGTTCTGGTTTAGAACTATTACAAATTTGTGTAAAACTATATATTTCCATTATTTTTCCTCAGATTCCAGCAGGTACATTTTCACAGAGCAAAGTATCCAGGAAAGAGGTGAGAACGCTTTCACTTTTAACCCATTGAAGGCTGTTAGATTTTTTTCAATAATACACGTTCTCCATAGACCCCAGCCAGATTGTTTTGGCGCCCAGTTCTGGGTTCTGGGGGGTTTTGTATAAAGAGTTATAATCAGTCGCAAAGTCAGAAAATATGCGCAATTGGGCCAATCAGATTGGGCATTTAGATGCATTTTCTGACTTGCGTTTAATCACAACTCTTTATGCTACACCCCTCGGAATTAATTAAAGCAAGTAATGTGTACCAGTCTGTATATTTGAGTGACTTTGACTGACTGTTTGTTTCATGCTTACTGCTGGACCAAAAAGTTAACAAAAAAGAAGACTTTAGTCAATTGTAATGTAATTTATGTTAGCCTGAATTAATTCATAGATTATTTTGTAGCTCTCTTTTGCTTGTTATCAATATCTCACAATTTAATAATGTAATAATCAAAACATTTGACATCACATTGATTTGTGTTATTTTCAACTTTGTATAAAATATTTTATGATTGAAATTGATTAAAACTAACTAAAACAAACTACAAAATAGAAGATGGTATGCATAACTTAATTTAACCTCAAACTGTCTTAATGCCCTTATTGATCTCAACTGACAATATGTTTGTTAACTGGTCTATTGAGAAAACATGACAACAATCTTTCTCTCTTCTTTGTCATCAGGTATTCATCCTGAGTGACAATCTGCTGTCATCGTTGAATGGAGGAGGTAACGTCAAGGATCTAATCCTGCTTCGGGTAAAAGCATTGTCCTTCCTTACCATTCTTATAACAAGTACATAAACTAGTGGTTGAGCGTGACACCGTGCGTGCGCGCAGCGCTGCACATGGGAGCCTGTATACAGTAATCGCTCCGGCTGCGACACCTTGCGTGCGAGCATATAGGATCCTGTGTATGCAGTAATCGCTTGCTCTCTGTGTCTTCTCTATCATCACCATAGAGTTGTATATAACAGATCTATGTTTATCGCAGAACTTATTCTCGCTCACAGTGCGTACAAACATATGCGTGATTGACTCATCAAACAGTTTTCCCGTGATAGGGATATAGAGCGCAATAATGGATTTAGAGACCAGAGAGAGAGATTGGAGATATATGTATATACAGGGTGGCCCAAAAAAAACGGAACGGGGCACTTCCCAAAATATAATACCACAATGTTTATGTTCATCGGATAGGGTGTCCTTTCCAATGAAAAACGATACCAAGAACAGTAATTTTGGTCAGGTCGTTTTTGTTTAAGGACGCAGTGAGTGAGACCATGTCAGGTGCCGATTTATGTCGATTTCGACCTAGTCAATGCCCGTTTAACCGCACTCCTTGCCCGTAATACCTTTCAGCGACCATGCCCATTCTCTAGGCACACGGCTGAGTGCACACTAACAATAGTGCGCGATGCTCAACGATATGAACGGCGGTTCGTGCGATTCATCAAGCGCTGGCTCAATACAAATTGACAAAAGAGAGAACCTGACATGGTGTCACTCACAGCGCCCTAAAACAAAAACTACACGACCAAATTGACTGTTCTTGGTATCGTTGTTCATTTGAAAAGACACTCTATCCGATGGACATAATACATTTGTTACTATATTTTGGGAAGTGCCCCGTTCCGTTTTTTTTTGGGCCACCCTGTATAGAAACATGATCTTAGTTATATTGTTAGTTAAAAGTGCATTATGTATAGATAGCACATATTATAGGCCTTCTTTATGCTTTTAATCAGTGCTAGAAAATACCTTATTTTCTGGTGGCCCAATCATGCAAGTAAAATTAATTGTTGTATTTTAGTAATTTTTATTTGATTTGATTTGAGTTATTTATGAGTTCTCAAGCTCCAAATTATGATTTTGTTTAAATGTATGTGTAACATTGTACTTGTTTTTTTGCAATACACATGTAGGTTCTTGATATAAGGAACAATAGGTTTGAACACATAACTGCTTAATGCTGAACATTGCGATATTTGCTCAACTCCAGGTATTAGATGCTCAAGACAACAAATTAAAGCTCAAAATTATGATAAATTTGTTTACAATGTGTAACGTTATAAATTCTTTGTTTGCCATGTAGGTTCTTGATATAAGAAACAACAGGTTCACACAGCTGCCGGATGCGGTGACGGACCTTGTGCAACTCCAAGTGTTAGATGTGCAAGACAACAAGCTCAAACAGCTGCCAAAGAACATAGGCAAACTGCAGGCCCTTCAGACGTTGAATGTTAGAGGTAAGATTTGTTTAACAAATTAAGAACAGAACACCACTATTTTTCTGGTTAAGTGTTTTCTTTTAAACTTTGAATGTGAGAGGTGAGGTTTTTGGATCAACCAATTGTGGGACTATACTCCCAGGAGGTTCTGCATAGTTACGGAAGAAGTAGAAGATAACAAAATCAAAGTGGTTTGTTAGAGAGTATGTGTTAGAGTAGACAGAAGAGGAGATAAAGTTGATAGATGCATCAGGGTTAGTGTAAGTTGATATTTGATAGATGCATTTGAATTTTGTTAATTTATACATTATACCCTTGTTCCTTATAGGTAGTCCAATCCAAGTTGAATTGAATTTAAAAAGTTGAATTGAAAGAAAAACAAGAAGACAAAAAGTGCTGTCACAAGAGATGAAGATGATGTCATATTTGACTCATCTAAGCCAATACTATTCAGGAATGAATGATGTTGTTATATCAGTTTTGCTTTTTAATGGTCCAGTATTTTGTTTAATACTAATTCAATATCATTTTTGATAATGCCATATCTAAGGATGTGTATAGGCATCTATTACAACCAGATAAGATTGACTTAGCTCAGCCAATCATATTTTTAAAATGGATGCTGTAGCCATATCAGCCAGTGCCACAATCAATTAGTGAACGACCTGCCAAAGAGAGTGTGTAAGATGGCTTCTCTAAGAACACTAGACATCTCCAACAACCACTTATTTCAGCTAATCATATTTCAAAATGGATGCTGTTGCCATAGCTCCCATAAGCAATTGAATACATTTGTTTGACATCTTAATCGATTGCAGGTAACCTTCTGAAAGAGCTGCCAGACAGTGTATGCGGGATGCCTTCTCTAAGAACGCTTGACATTTCCAACAATCACATCAGGTCACTACCCAGGAAGTTCTGCAGCATCAAGACATTAGAGGTCAGTATCTATATTAAAGTGATCCATTCACTTTGTAAGATTTGTCATAAGTGATATTTGAGATTTAAGTCATGTATCTTGCAATGTTGCAATGATATCATTGCAAGATAGTTCTGAATTATTTGTGATATTTTGTGTTTAAAAAACCACGATGTTTACCTAGTAAAAAGGTGAAAATTGATATCATATTTTATCCTGAATGTTTTGCGCAAAGTATCCAAATTCAGATACTAGGGATGATCAAAGTATCCTATTTCAGATACTCTGACTACAATCGCAAAGCGTCCACGAACGCTTTCAAATTTAATATGAAATATCTCCATAAGTATGGAGATATTTGAACAAACAAAACCCATTTTATTCTTCAGTTACCAGAAGCTAAACAACGAGGTACAAGCAAAGTGTGAAAGCTCCAAATAATTTTGCTTGAATTTGACACAGTTAATGGGTTACAAAAGGTGTGCCCGCCAATAATTTGCATCGCATTTGGAGGATGTTATCATATATTTTGGGCATGGTGTTTTGTCAAAGGTTACCATTGGCATTATGTCACCATGTTTCGATGGAAGTTGATTTGCTCTCTATCTTCTAATTATTTTAGTTGCCTTTAGATTTTTCTAACTTGGTGAGACACACATTCATATCGTAAGCTTCAACTTTCATGTAACACTGGCTTTCTGTGAAAGACTTTAATAAAAATAAAAAAAATTAACATTTATCATGAAACTTAAAGTGATCTTTGTATTAAAAACGAATTAAATAGTTTGTTTCTCTATCTGTTTAATTAATGTTGTAGAGCTTAATACTTGATGGTGATCACATGACCTTTCCATCACCTGATGTGTGCCTCGATGGGACGGAGTCAATCATGAAGTACATGTGTGCAGGTTAGTCATATGAATTGTTTGTCGGTATAAAGTAAGTGGACAAATCTTGCATACCGTAGAACACCATCGTCAAGCACCCCCCATGCACCTATACGCATATTGCTTTTAAAGACGTTTCCATGAGATTCACCTCCATTATTATCCTCATGAATATTCCTCACCATTATTTGCATTCTTGATTAAAGTTTACCGTTTGGACAGAGAGCGGGCGCTCTTTAAAAGCAAGATGCATATAGGTGCTTGGGGGGTGCTTGACGATGGTGTTCTACGGTATTATATGTTTGCATATAGTTATCTGTGTATGAAGATACTAACTTCATAACTTGATGTAGTTTATCTTCTCTAGAAAATGACATTGAGTACTGACCACCATCACCTTTTAACCTTTTAAGAGTACTACACCCCTTCATGAGCCACAGTTTGTAGTGGTAGAAATTTACAACGAACTTTAAAAAATCTTGAATTCGGCTCGAGAAATTGCCTCAAATATATATACTGTACGGTAATTCCAACTGACTTACCACTGCTCTTATACAAGACAAGCTTGATAATTATCGCTTTTTTATCCTTTCAGAAAATGGTGTTGGTATCCCCCCCCTCATCTAACAAATTACCAGTACTCAACCCCTATACCAGCCCCAGCCAATCACAGGTCACAAGCCTAGATGTAGAACCTCAGAACTTTGCTCAAGAAATTAACTTACCGCTGCTTTTTACACAAGACAAGCTTGATAATTACCGCTTTTTTATCCTTTCAGAAAATGGTGTCGTATACTCGCCCCCGTCTAACCACCTGTTACCAGTACTCAACCCCTACACCAGCCCCTGCCATTCCAGTCAGAACATGGAGGCGTTACAGCGAGAGGAAGACCATCTAAACTCCTCAGTTCTAAACTACGAAACAAGACAGGTAAAGAATTAACGTTATACTTCATACAAAACATATATATAAACATGTCACGCATCTATTATGCTTTATATATTGTACAAAACACCTATAAAACGTGTAGGGCAATCTTGCGTTATGGACATGTTTTTTTTCTTATTTGTTTTCCTCAAAAGGAGGTTGAGATGAGGAATGGACAGTCAAACCTGTCTTAGTGGCCACCTGTCTACAGCAGCCAACCTGCCTGTAGTGGCCACCAAAAGTGATTTCCTATTGAGACAAACAGTGTTCTATAGAGGTCACTTGCCTACAGTGGCCACTTTTAGATGGTCAATTTACAGGGTTTTGACTGTACATCATAATAATAATAATATACTTGATTTAGATAACGCCTAATATGATTGATAATCCTCTCTAAGCGCTTTACAATGATATTATTACCCCGGTCATAGGATACAATGCAAACCAGCACACATTGTGTGCACCATCTCCACTCCCTGGGGAGCATTCCTTCCAAGCAGCTCATGGGCATTGAGAAGATCCTTCACATAAAGGCTTTCACCTCCTACCGGGTCCCCATTTATACACCTGGGTAGAGAGCAGCAATTGTGGATAAATTGTCTTGCTGAAGGACAAATGCGGTGGGCAGGGTTCAAACTCGGGATCTCATGATCGGAAAACGCGTGCTCTACCAATCTTGCCACACCACATCCATTCATGTACATGTAGGTGGGCAGGAATTGCCCCAGGGGATGCAAAGCTCCCCTATATATAGCAGGGTCCCTGGCAATGATCATTACAGACATATCTGTTACGTACGCTCTCATAACACTTCCTAGTCTTGCACGTTTTAATTTGATTGATTTTAATTGATCTCAAGAAACAATTTGATGCTTATGAATATTGTGATTTTTTCCTGAGGTTGGTAAAAAGGATATAAAAATGAATAATGAAGACAACAAAATTGAATAGAATTTTCTGGTCTATAAAAATTATTCCCGCATTTGAAAGATGATATTAAAAAAAAAAAAACTTTTCTCCCATTTTATGTCCAGAACCAGAAGCACAATGACTTTGTGAGGATGGAACAAGAGCTGGCCGAACTAGACTCTCAACAAGCCCAACTGGCAGAGGCAGCTAACAGGGACAGAGCACTGAGACTGCAGTCATTAGCAAGGGTGAGAAATAATGTCGCGGTCCCACATATAAGAAACTGCTTTGTTGCTTTGTGTATGAATGTGTGTGTGTGTGATATGGGGATTAACTAGTAAGGATTTAACAAGAACTGCCAATTAACAAGAACCTAAGACTGCAGTCCCGCATTGGGCTTGACACTAACCCCAAATGCAAGTAGAAACAAGTTAGTGTTGAGGCTCGGTCCAACATAATAGAGGGTGTGTTGTTGCTTTGTGTATGTATCTGCATTTTGAAGTATACATAAACATCCATTACTTTGATCAAAATAATATCATCCTCAGAGTAAGCCATATATATATGTTTTTTACATTAAAATATATCAAAAACGTAGAGTCATCATTGGCTAGGAAGTGGTCTTTGTTTTTTATTAAAGGTATCCGTCAGTTCGTCAGTTTAACTGGAATCAAATTAAGTATGGCCCTTATAGAGATTTCAAAAGAAGAAAAATTAGAATAGAGGTGTGATGGTGTTAAAGGGGGTATCCCACTGAGAGGCGAACGTTAGCGAATTATGCAAATTTGGGATTTCGCCCGAATTCGTTAAAGGTTGCAAAAAGTTCGTTAACGGTTGCAAAAAGTTCGTTAACGGTTGCAAAAAGTTTGTTAACGGTTGCAAACGGTCGCAAACAAATTCGCAAACGGTTTTAATTGTCGCAAACAGTTATTCTTGTCGCAAAGAAATTTTGGACATGTTCAAAATTTCTTTGCAAATTAATTTTTTCGCAAACGTTCGCAAACGGTCGTTAAACGGTGTCGCTAACGTTCGCTAATGCTAGCGATTACATGACCATATGGTTCCTCAATGCAATCGACCCATTGAGCGGCGAATGTTTTGCGAACGTTTGCGAACGTTTGCGAATTTTGGATTCGCCAACTTTTCTGACAAATGTTGGCAAAAATCAAGGTTGGCAGAGGCAAACCCTGCTTTTCGCTAACATTCGCTAAAATGTTGCAAATTGTCGCTAAATATCGCAAACAAGTCGCTAAATGTCGCTAATGGCAGAGGAAAAGTTGGCGAATCCCAAATTCGCTATATTCGCTAACGTTCGCAAACGTTCGCCTCTCAGTGGGATACCCCCTTTAGGGACCGCTCTTAAACAGAACCAACAGAAGAAGAATTGTAAAATAGCTATTATGATCTATTTCTAATGAATCTTTTCCAGGATCATGACCAGCTGGATAGCGACATCAAGAACGTTCAGGAGAAGTCTAACATTGAGAGGCGGCAGAGGATCGAGTCACTTCAAGAAGGTAACCAAAGTAGCTAAGTAGTCAAGGTCCTTCCAGTCAATGCTCACAGAATCAATTCTATTGGGAGTTAAAGGGGACCACCAGGCAAAGAACAACACATTATTATATGTCTTGGTACCGTTTTGTGATATCAAATAGATGCCCAAAGGTTGTGTAATTCATAAACAAAGCAATTAATTTCCACCACTTAAGGAACCACTACTATTTCCTGGTTCCGAACGGGCCAAACATTTGCGAGTGCGCCAATGCTATTCACGGGTACGTTGGGAGACAATAGAATCCCGGGCGATTCGTTCGCTCTGGACAAAGTAGTTTCGTAAATGCAGACCCATTAACGCATGCTTTAGAATGGTGATGCGTTTTCCAATTATATTTTTTTTCTTTTCTGGAAACATATTTTTGTGAACTTGTTGATGGAATGGAATACTAAAGATGTTACCTTTCATTTATAAGAGTATTATTTTTGGCTGGTGGTACCGTTTAAAGCACAATTCAGTGAAAAAAGTACATGAGGGCACAGGACGATTCAGCCTCTGCAATACCCCAAAAAGCCCCTGTAATTTGTCATCTACAGAGTTCTATGTAAAAACAATTTTTAGGGGCGATCAACGGTCAGATGAGCTTTCCTAGCTCAGTCTGCTCTGCAGAGCACAAGGATTCAAACCCAAGACCTCCGGATTGCTAGACCGCATATCCCTAAGTTGATTTCTGAATTCTTCGGGTTTGTGTCAGGTTTATAATAGCTACTGACTACACAAGCTTTGAATACTAATGGTTTTCAGGGACGAAAGCATCAGGGTTTTCTATAATTAAGCTGGTAGAGCACTGGTCTAGTGATCCGGGGGTTTCGGGTTCGAATACAGGAGAAACCCCATTTTCTTCGCTCTTTTTTCATTTATAATAATTCTTTGGTATGACTTGACTTAGGATGAAATCCTGGACCTCACACTTGTGAGATTGACGCTCTAGCTGCTTAGCCACCATGCCCGGTCAACCATTATAGACCGTGTTGTAATGTACTTTGATATTTAATTGCATTTCTAGGGAGTCTAGGGAAACTTTGATGTAATATTTTAATGTGAGGTAGAAACAATGGCGTATCTACAGTGTGTGTATATGTGGGGGGGGGGGGGGGGGGGGGACGTGCCCCCCAATAATTTAACAAAAAACCTAAGAGGAAAATATATGGAACAAAATTACGAAAGGTGTGACTCCCCTCCTAATCAGTCCAACAATGCATTGAAATCATGTCAAACATTTGCTCTGTGTTTATCTTGTTTTTAATACCATTGTTGACATTTTCTTTTTTCTTCAGTTGAATCCAGGTCATCTGACCTCATCAAACAGCTGTCAAAGATGAACGAACAGTGAGTAATTGATCGCTATTTCAATACAAGAAGTTATTTTTTTGCCCGATGGCCTTGTGATTGGCCTTGTGATTGCAAGATTTTCAATATTCATGATCCAATATCAAAAGAAGACCATTAAAAATGCTGTTGTATTTGGTTTCCTAGTCAGAAAAGTAAAAGTAGTTTTCGATTGCTCAATCTTGGTGGCTCCGACTTGGCTGTCTATAATTATTAATTTTTAGAGAGCATCTTACTCTATGTGCTTGGATGTTTATGGATCTGCCTATTAGGATATGTAGCCTCTACCAAATTATTTCCTTTCCAAAATGATATAAAAATAAAGAGTGTTTCTATTAACCCCAATATTTAAATTGAATTTGGTTGAGTCTACTTTGTTGTCAATTTATTGTTTATGCTTTTGTTCCTTTTTAATCATTGCATTTTAAATCATAAACCCTTTTTGGTCTAAGAAGGTTGGGTTATTTTATGATTTTATTTCTAAATGGGTGCATTTCACTCTAGCGATAATCATAGTAATAGTAAGGAAAATTCATATTTATTGTACTGAAGCTACAGATGTTTGATGATAGTTTACCGACTAATTATGTCTCTTTTATTTCTTTCTACAATTCACAGGGCAAAGAAGAAGGAAGCCTTGCTGGATGAGATGGAGAAAAAGATGTGAGTTATTTGCTGATTATTGATGGATAGATTTGGATTGTTTTTTTTAGAAATCAAAACAACTTAGTCACTGATGCCCCCCTCGATGTTTGGAGCATTTTTTGTTTGCATTGTGCACAGGTATCACCGCCTTACTTTATGAGTTTTTTCCTTTGACCTCTTGCGCATCTCTTGAGACCAAGTCATGTGAATTTTTATAGGTGGATGTCATCTCGGAAATCACACAAAAAAGGATTTTGGCATAAATTGGCATGTCATAATGATAAATCGTTATTTCAGGTATCATGATTGTTGTAAACCAAATGAGACTTGGACCATGTACCTTCTACTAGACCAAGCGAACATAATTAATTCTCTCTGGAACGCTCTCCCAAACCGGATTAAAAGCTCGCCTTCTGTTGACTCTTTCAAACTCAACCTTAACCCTAACCAGGCCGGGTTATTTTGGCTATGCTATAGCCAGGGGGGGGGTGGATTCCACCCCCCCCTGAGATCTCGGTCGCCGAACGCGCGGCCGCCACAAAATTTGGCACACAGATAGATTGCGACATAATCTACAAGATCGCATTGTTAGTTTTTTGAAAAAAATCAATATCGAATTAATTATGCAAATTTATGCAAAAATCCCCTTTTTGTCAATAAATCACTAAATATGGCTTAGAATATGCTAATTTTGTGGATTAATATTCTTTATGACCTAATTATCAGGTTTTCAACATTCAAAATTGCGACAGCCAAAAAATTCCTTATGTATTTCTTTGTTTTTTGAATTTCTTATGTATTTCTTTGTTTTTTTACTTTTGTTTTTTATTATTTTTTTGGATGGAATAAATTATTAACCATTATTCAACAACTTTTAGCCCAAAATTAAATGACTGCAGTGATTAGAATGAAAAATAATGAAGGTTTTGTCTATTATAGGAAAAAATCAATTTCCATAGGATTTGTACACAAATCACAAAATTTGGCGATTTTCGGGCCGACGCTCACTTACAAAAGGTCACGTGACTTTAGAACCGTATACCCGGTCGTCACAAATTTGGTCTCAAAAGTTGCGCAAAACTTCAATGAAAAAACTCATGAAGTCGCGCGGCAATACCTGCGCGCGTTGCGGAATTATCGCGCGAAAAGTCGAGGGTCCACCCCCCCCCCCCCCGGCCTGGTTAGGGTTAAAGGGTACCACCACCCAAAAATAATATTCTTATTATAGAAAGGTACCATTTTAGTATTACATTCCTTCAACAAGTTCACAAAAACATGTTTTCAGAAAAAAATATATAATTGGAAAACGCATCACCATTCTCAACCATGCGTTCATGCGGTCTGAATTGCGTAGACTATATGCGTGCAGAGCCAGAGCGCACTGTGCAGAGCGAATGAATCATCCGGGAATCTATTGACATACGCGTGAAAGCATTGGCGCACTCGCAAATGCTTGGCCCGTATGGAACCAGGAAATAGCAGTGGTTCCGTAAGTGGTGGAAATTAATTGCTTTGTTTATGAATTACACAACCCTTTGCAAAATGTTGGGTATCTATTTGATATCACAAAACGGTACCAAAACATATAATAATGTGTTGTCCTTTGCCTGGTGGTCCCCTTTAAATCGTTTCCCTTCCAAGAACACTATCAGTCATAGCTCAAACATAGACGCTATCTACAACTTTCTTCTCAAATCGCTTAGAGGCTGGCCTGCAGTAGGCGCTATACAAATACGTTATATTATAGTATTAATTGACTAGCTAATTAAATCTGTTATCTTCCAGGATGGATGATGAGGAGCTGTTCCGTGTGCAGGCGGAGGAGAGGAAACTGGTGAGGGAGCAGGAGGTTGTGGTCTCCATGGAAACCATCCTGCGTGAGAGGCTGGCCCTAGAGACGCAGCGACTCCAGTATGAGGCTCACAGAGACAACGTCACCAAAGAGGCCATGAGGATGTAAGCTTTGTATCAATTTTATATTAAATAATAACCCAATCCCATTCATTCATTTCAATCATTTTATTTCTAAAGTACAATGTTAAACTAAAATACACGTAACAGAGATGCCAACCGTTCCGTTTTTGCCGTATTTGTTACGTTTTTTCATGCAAAATACGGCAGTACGTTTTCATACCTGCCAACTGTTCCGATTTATTTGGAATATTCTGATTTTTCTGAATTTTTAGGAAATTAAAAATCGGAATATTCCGATTTTTCGAAATTCTGAATGACCAAAAAAAAAAAATGAAAAAAATCGCTCAGTTTGCTATTTTTCAGCCAAATTTGGCTTGTTTTACCATGTACCGCGTTTTGAGAGTTTGTGTAATGCCTGCGTTGAATGTATCCACGATCGAGCAGCAGCGAATTTGTATCCGCTTTTTTGTACAGATTTACCGCGTATTGCCAGTTACACTGCCGCTGCGTACATGGCCATGCCGCGCCGCCCATGTGCGATCCGATCCCCTGTTCCGGCCGTATGCATATCGAGCGCGAGTGGGTACTATGAAAGCGCATGTGGACTGAATGCACAGTTAATGTGTTGTGATTTCGTTTGGAACTTTTTCAATTAAAAAATAAACCGAACAAACTCATACAAAAGCTGGTGTGATCGACCGAACCAACTTTTATATTAACGCACGCTTAAAGGGTATTTTTGCTGCGCGAATTGGCTTCGCGAAAAAATGTGTTTTTTTGCCTCTAAAGGTTGGCAGCTCTGAAAATACTTTTTGGTGTTCAAAATACTGTTTTTTACCTCTCAGAATACTTTTTTTGGTTTG
Organism: Echinarachnius parma; assembly: GCA_037951105.1. Classification (NCBI taxonomy): domain Eukaryota; kingdom Metazoa; phylum Echinodermata; class Echinoidea; order Clypeasteroida; family Echinarachniidae; genus Echinarachnius; species Echinarachnius parma. The sequence continues at coordinate 30,558 of JBAMJV010003426.1, forward strand.
TGAAGGTTGGCATCTCTGACGTAACAACACATAACATGATATAAAAATGTAAAGTCCAATACATGTAATATGTTACTTGCAGCAGATATAAACATACAATATGGAAATACAGAATGAAGCTCAAAGAGCTTGAAAATGGGTCATCCCAGGCAAACATGGTAAGATGGTATAGTATACATTAAAGGGACTTAGTAACATTGTCCAAATCCTTAAAATCCAATCTTAATTCTAGCGGTTCCCTCATACCTTGTTGTATAAACCACTCATCACTTTTTGCACATGTCAACAAAGTTATTAGATCCCTTGTCTATTAACTTATTACACAAAAAACTTGATCCTACTGTACCAGCAACCCCCCCCCCCCTCCCCTCCCATGCCGACTCCCACCCTTCCCGCAGTGACTGTGTATTCAGCTTTTCTCTGCTTCTTAAAATGCCTTTTATGCAGGGATGTGGTTGACATGAAAAAGCTTGATGGTCATCTCAACCGAGTGCAGCATGAGAGGGAGAAGATGTTTGAGGAGCTGATGAAGGAAGAGGAGTTCCAGAGGCAGGCCTTTGAGACATTGCTCATCAACAAAGACGCACAACACAAGAGGCTTACAGAGACCGTGAGTGTAAACTACATCACAATTAGATTTGAACGAATAATTAATACTGATAAGTGTAATTGTGAGAAGAAGAACAAATTGTCATGGCTGAAGCAGTATCTATTGCTTTTGTGCAGAAACAAGTGGACCTAGTACCTGTCGTTGCATTGATTATTTTCAAAAAGTTAATGAATAAAGGAATAACTAAATCAATAATTTTTGTCAACCTTTTTTTAGATCTATATGATCCAGCAACAGTTGGCAGAAGTTACCCTGGCGGAGATTGAGAAACGCAATATCAAGGCGGACGCAGCTTTTTATCTATTCTAGCAGAAACGAGTGAACCTAGAACCTCTCCTCATATTACTTGTGATACAATAATAAATAAGTAAAGGAATTACCCAATCAATAAGTGTTTTTTTTTCTGCTTGTTTAATATCTACCTTTTTTTAGATCTACATGATCCAGCAACAGTTGGCTGAAGTTACCCTGGCGGAGATTGAGAAACGCAACATCAAAGCGGACGCAGCTTCTATCGCCCTGGAGCAGAAGCGAGCAGACCTAGCGGCGCTCCTTAAACAGCTCATGATACAACGTGTCGACAGGGAGGACACCCTCAAGCAACGAATGGTGAGAAGGAAAAATATAACCAAATTAAAAAAATTAAAATCACACACATTTCATTTAATATACAGTGCTAGTAATTAAATTTATTGTCGTGTTGCCAAGTCGGGCAAGTAAAACAATTATTATTTGTCTGTTATATTAAATTCCAAGTACCAATCACAATAGAGAGTATACATTTGTGTTGGCAGTGGCATATGGGGAACATTATTGAATAAAATTTTTTTAAAGGTGTGCCCTCGATCATTCTGACCACGCTACATTTCTGTGTGGTAAACCAATCGTTCAATTGATTAATGAATTAATTTCTGCATGGTTGTGTAGATTGAGATGTTGGAAAGGAGGGAGCAGATGGAGAAAGACTATTGGCTTGTGCAGTACCAAAGACTGCTGGACTGCAAGCCACAATCCCTCATTGATACTTCATTCTATTCATTCGTTCGTTCGTTCGTTCGTTCGTTCGTTCGTTCGTTCGTTCGTTCGTTCGTTCGTTCGTCCGTTCATTCATTCATTCATTCATTCATTCATTCATTCATCAATTCATTCATTCATTCATTCATTCATCAATTCATTATTAACATTTCTCATTTGCATTTCCTTTAGATTGAGATGGAAGAGAGGAGAGAGCAGACGGAGATGGATTATTGGCTTGTGCAGTACCAGAGACTGCTGGACCGCAAGCCACAAGCACTCATCGACCAGGTTAGATGCAAATCTAAATTTTTTCAAAGCATGTTTTCTGTAAAGCTTTTGATTTGTTCATCTCTCAAACTTAAAGATTGTATTGTGCAAGTAGTAAGAACTCATCGACCAGGTTAGATGCAAATCTTTGTTCTTTTTAGTTGCTTTTTCGTAAGGCTTTGGACTTATTCATCTCTCAAATTTGAAGATTGTAATTTGCAATCTATAATCATTTATCGACCAGGTTAGATGGAAATCATCATTCTTTTTAGCTTGTTTTTCATACTCTAATTGTTTCATCTGTCAAACTTTAAGATTGTCATGCGTGGGGATCATAGAACCTATCCTAACTGGTATGTTAGTGCTGATATTTATTTAGTCATATTAACAGTAGTGATGTGTAGAATAGTAAGGATTCCAGATTGTAAAATTTTCATATTATGTTGCACTTATTTCTAATAAATAAATGCTGAAATTCCAAATTTAAAAACAAGTCAAATATCATAATTTTACTTCATTCTTTGTACTTGTCTTTTCTGTACAATAGGAAAATAACCTGGAGTTTGCAGTTGTTGACATCCTGCAAGAGTCTGGTGCTGAAGACTACATCCCCAAGTTTGCCAGGCATCGCGTCTCCATAGAAACCATGATGCAGATGAGCGTGGATGACCTTAGAGAGGTAGCATATATTTCTACCAACACTCATTGTTTTGTTTTATCAACCTGTTCTTTGTATTTACAGAGGACATTTTCCCAATTTGCTTTTTTATTTCATCAGTGAAGTGATAAATTATTTAATAGAATTGTAATTTGATGTTTAAAAGCTGCTGTCACACTTTCTTGCTAAAAGGATGAAATACTTTAAATAGTGTTGTATGAACATGTAAACTGGAGTACAGTACAGCACTTGTGTCCTTCAGCAAGGCACTTTATCCACATTGCTTCTCCCCATCCAGGTGCAATATGGGTTCTTGGCATGAATGAGGGTGTGTAAAGCATGAGTGCACAAAGCATGAGTGTATTATAAAAGTAGCCCCTGCTGGAATCCTCCCCAGGGAGTGGAGAGAGTGCACAATAAAGTGCAGATGTGTATCCAATGGCCGAGTTAAAAATAATATTAGAGGCAGATCCCTCTGGGAGAACAGAGCAAAAGCACTGAAGAGGCTAACCTGGATAAATAAGACAAAAAACAAAAAAAGTACTAAGAGGCTACCCAGAACAAACAAAGCTGATGACGATTATGATTATTGTTGTTTCACCTCATAGATTGGCGTACACGAGGTCGGGCTGCGAAAGTCTATTCTGGCAGCCATCGAACGCTACGTGCAAATCCAGAAAAAAGCCATGGACAAGGCGGCGGCGCTTGAGGGACGCTCGGCGGAGCCCACTGCCCCACCCCTGGAGGGGGAGGAGGGCAAGGGGAAGATGGTTGGGAAGGAGGAGCAGGGGGCAGCGGGGGGTACACCCCTCCAGACGGTCAGAACCCTTGCAGGGCACCAGCCAGAGGTCACGGTCAGGGTCAATACGGAGTGCGTCATCTGCATGGAGAGAGATGTGAGTCATATATATAATTGCAATTTTTTTTTGTGTGTGTGTTTGAGAGCGTTTAATTCAGCTGCTTTTTAAACAGAAGTCTAGTTTTAATATTTGTATTTAATTACACATATTTGAGATGGATTTCTTTAGCTGTGATGGTTTTGGTGATGATAATTAATGATAATGGATGCGGTGATGATGATATTGATGTGAAGATGATAATGGTTATTTTGATGGTGGTGCTGGTATTAGCTGCTGCTGCTGATGAAGATGATAATGATCATAGTAATCTCGAAGACGGCAAAAGCGATTATAATGAATGATGATCGTGATGAATCTGTCGACAGTGATAGTCTTAGTGAGGCTGGTGGTAATGGTGATATGATGATGATGTCGATGTCGATGATGATGATGATGTTGATGTTGATGATGATGTTGATGATGATGTTGATGTCGATGTTGATGTCGATGATGTTGATGATGACGACGACGACGATCTTGATAATGGTGAATTTTGATTATGGTTATAAAGAGACACCACGTTATCTTGGATGTCATTTTTATGCCTCCGCAACGAAGTAGCCGGAGGCATTATGTTTTCGGGTTGTCCGTCCGTCCGTACGTCCGTACGTACGTCCGTCCGTACATACGTCCGTATGTCCCGTTCTCGTGATCTCAAGAACCGATTGACAGATTTTCACCAAACTTAGGTCATGTATGTATCTTGGGGGCTAATGATCTGATTAGATTTTGGGGTCATGAGGTCAAAGGTCAAAGGTCACAGCTCATATATGCAAAAATAGCTCGTGATCGCGTTATCTCAAGAAGGGATTGACAGATTCTGATCAAACTTGGTACATGTATGTATCTTGGGGGGCCGATGATCTGATTCGATTTTGGGGTCATGAGGTCAAAGGTCAAAGGTCACAGAGCTCATTATATATGCAAAAATAGCTCGTGATCGCGTTATCTCAAGAACGGATTGACGGATTCTGACCAAACTTGGTACATGTATGTATCTTGGGGGGCCAATGATCTGATTAGATTTTGGGGTCATGAGGTCAAAGGTTAAAGGTTACAGAGCTCATTATATATGCAAAAATAGCTCGTGATCGCGTTATCTCAAGAAGGGATTGACAGATTCTGATCAAACTTGGTACATGTATGTATCTTGGGGGGCCGATGATCTGATTAGAGTTTGGGGTCATGAGGTCAAAGGTCAAAGGTCACAGAGCTCATTATATATGCAAAAATAGCTCGTGATCGCGTTATCTCAAGAAGGGATTGACAGATTCTGAACAAACTTGGTACATGTATGTTCCTTGGAGAGCCAATGAACTGATTAGATTTTGGGGTCATGAGGTCAAAAGTGACAGGGCTCATCATATGTAAAAGCAGCTTTAGATTGGAAATCTCAAGAACTGAATATCAGATTTCAATCCAACTTGATACCTGAATGTATCTTAGGGAACAATTGTAGTCATTAGATTTTGGGGTCATGAGGGTAAAGGTCAAGGTCACTTATAGCTCATAATTGTGATACGTCAAGATCTAAAAGACAGAGTACCATCAAAATTGAGTTGACAGAATTAATTCAGGGTAAATGTTGATTTGGGCTTGATATAAATAAATTGCGTAATGGCGGAGGCATCATTTTCGACTGCGCGCAGTCGAAGATCCATCTAGTTTTAAATGTTATTATTAAAATTTAATTTCATAATGTTATTATACTGATGATTGCAACACTAACAATGATGACATGATGATGTTTGATTAAATCACCCCTTGTCATTTTTCCCCCCGTCCTGCAGTCCAACATGTTGTTCCTCAACTGTGGCCACGTCTGTTGCTGTACCAAGTGCTCGCAGCGTCTCCTCAACTGCCCGCTGTGCCGAAGCGAAATCATCTCCAAGATTATCATCGTCAACTCTCCCTTCTTATGAGGCTGTAAGTTCGGTGCTGAGATCACCTTTAATCTTTCACATGGACATTTCAATCTCGTCAAATGCCCTCTGTGTGAAGGCAGCATGAACCTTTTAAAGATCATTATAGTTGACTCTCCTTTCTTCAAATGCAATGACTATGTTTAGATCATCTTATCTTTCACATGGATGTTTTGATCTCATTTAAATACCTACTGTGCAGAGGCAAAATATCATCGTTAAAACGTATGAGCCGTCAAATTCAGTGTTCACATCATCTTTAATCATCAAGATCTTTCACAAGGACTTTTTTCATCGCAAGATAATGTTGTAAATGCAGTTGGGAGTTGGGAGTTGAGATGGTGCACAAGATCATTGTGCAGGTGTGAAATGTGCCAATAACTACCATGGTATTAATACATGGGCATACTATACGGACATTCTTCAACAATGTGATATGCGCTATGTAAGTACCATGTTTTATTGTTGTTTTTTATTTAGGCAAAGTCCCAGTAGCATTCGTTTGATATGCCAGCTAGCAATTTGGGTGGTTTTAATATTTTAACCCATTCTTTTTTTCTTCATTTTAAACAAATTGTATTAATATAATATTGGAAGCTTGATGGAAACATGTAAAATATACATATACGGTCAACCCTTTGTATAGTGACCACCTAAGGGAAACACAAAAAAGTGGCAACTAAAACCAGGTTCCATTACCTTGTCTAGTTTGCAGAGGATAGTTTTTTGGCTCACTATAGACAGGTTGCCACTAAGACAGCTTTGACCTTAAATTTGAGCCAGAAGAGTTCCAGTGAACAAAATTCTTCTTCTAAACACTTTGAATGCCATTCTTGAATAAGCATTATTTCAATTATCTGTATGGTATGTGAACATACATGTACATGCATTTTATGCCACTTTTTCATAGACAGAACTTCTGTAAATGATACGTAACATTACATATATACATGTTATTTGTTCATGAATAGCCAAGTTTCAAATTTATATAAAAGTGGATTTAATCTTGTATGATGTGTATGTCGTCTCCTGTGTACAAAATAAACTGTGCCTGTATCTTTGTATTTATAAAATTACTTTTACTTGAGTAAGTTGGAGAAGAAATGGAGAAAGTCTCTAAATTGGATATATATGCAAACTCTTTGATTGATTGAACTTGTATACAATATAAGAAATTGATTTTAATGTTTGATATGTTTATTATATATAGATGTATGAGTACAATTATTTCTAAGTAACATTATACTATTTTATTTTGTAATTACTGATATGTTATATCATATTTTTTCTAGGCAATAAACATTGCAAATAAGCATATTGCAGTATTGCTATTAAAATAACATATTGGATATCTTTTGAATGAAGTACCTGTACAACAAATAATTGTATCTTCAAAACATTTTGTATTCAAATATTCTGTTTCATTGGAGTATGATATTTGTGTTGTTACATACATGTGTATCACAATATACATAATGCTCAGGTTTTGTCATATTTTGTCATATTTTGAGTATGGTATTAAACACTTTAGACATTGGCACTGCTTTTTTAAAACCAACACACGACTTTAAATTGCTTTTTGCATCGCCATATGCTTAGCAACTGCCTTTGACAGATTTTGGGGGAGAAATAAGGTGAAAATCATTCATAATATGACATAATTTGTAAAATTATACTCGACTGGGTTACAATAATGAGCTTGGTATTAAAGGGATCTAGTAACTTTGTTGACATGTGCAAAAAGTGATGAATGGTTGATGCAATGTATATTGTTGTTATCTCATATGTCCACAGGGTATTGTGTGAAAATTTCAAGTCAAATGGACATTGTTTTGCCAAGTAATGAGCGAAAATGCAAAGTGATATTCAGTAACTCACTGCACTCACTTTGTACACGGAAGAAAAACTCGCCCGGAGTTTTTCTTATCTGAATGCTTCAATCATACATATCTTTGTAACGAAAGGGAAATTTGAAAAACCGAAACATGTCCCATGATTTTATTGTTAATACGAATACAACAAGGTATAAGGGAACCGCTAGAATTAAAATTTTATTTTGAGGATTTGGACAATGTTACTAAGTCCCTTTAGGTGATTTACATCACACGTTCAAATACGAAGTACAAAATCTGCTCATCTCGTAAGAACTTAACTTTATGCATCTTCAAGAAAAGTTTTGGGTAATTTCCATGACTTTAATCTTTCAAACTGGGAGAATAAAATAAGGGTGCCGATGTGTTGAGTACACGATCATAGCATTGTGATACTAGTACTGCATATATTTGTATATATAAGTTGATTCTGAGTATTACAACGCAAACTCCTTTGAATCTGACTGTTATATTACAAATTTATTTCAAAATATGATTGTATAAGTGTATGTTGCATATTTGGTATTATATAATTAACTTATGGACAAACAGCATTAAAGAATGGGAGTTTGTTATCTAAATACATGTTCATAAACTTGTCTTGGTAAAGAAAGTCAACTTTTTTCTTGATTTTATTTCAAAATGTGATTACTTAGCTCACTAGCATCGTAATAACATTGTGAGTCAACAGGCAATTAATTATATTCAATGTAATTATATTTTTGTTGTTAAAGGGGACCACCATGCAAAGAACAACACATACATGTAATTATATGTTTTGGTACCATTTTGTGATATCAAATAAATACCCAACATTTTGCAAAGGGTTGTGTAAATTCACGAACAAAGCAATACATTACCACCACTTACGGAACAACTATTATTTCCTGGTTCCGTACTGGCCAAACATGTGCGAGTGCGCTAATGCTATTCACGCGTACGTTTGGAGACATTGGAGACATTAGAATCCCAGGCGATTCGGTCGCTCTTGACATAGAAGTCTCGTACTGGTGATGCGTTTCTGGAAACATATTTTTGTGAAATTGTTGATGGAATGGACTACTTAAGATGTTACCTTTCATTTATAATAATATTATTTTTAGGTGGTGGTACCCTTTAAGTCAGTATGAAATCATTTAAGTGTGAGCTTTGGGAGAGGCATAATTATTCTACAATGGGAATTTGTTTGAAAATATAATTGTTCTTTATTTGTAAAAAAACAACTTCTTTCTCTGGCATGTTTTGAATGTTTTCTCTGTTGTTCATTGTAATAACATAGGTAATACAGCTGACTGATCATGTTCCAATGTTATATTCATGATATTTTTGTCAGTTATATATCAAAATTTTGTCAATGAGAGAGCTCAAAAATGCTATGCCACATACATGTAAATGTGATTTTAAGGAAAGCATATTCGTTGACATTTTTCTCATGAATATTCTTTTGCTGACCAGTTAATATCGATCGTGCCCCAATGAATTTATATTTCATTTGATTGTGATTCATGTATATATTGTGAAGCTTAAAGAATGCTTGGATTTTATGAATATTATATGTTAAACGTGAATATATTTCATGTGATATGTCAAGTGTTTTTCTCTTCCGTATTTGTAATTATGTAAAACTATACATGAAAATCATCACATGTCCTTATGTTTAATTTCCTTTTATTTAGTGCAAATTTCCTTATGTTATTGACTGAGCATACAAGCTGGAGAGGGTGGGGGAGATTAGGGTGGGGGGGGGGGGGGCTAGGCGAGTAACAGCCCCTGGAGAGTTTTGGAAACACCAATATTTTGGGGGAAATTACCTTAAATCAGGCAAAATCAAATTTTAAAAAAAGAAGCAGAATCAGCTACAGGTATTTAATTTGGAGGTAAATATCATTTTTTCTAAGACCAAAAGGATGTTATTCAGGCAATCTCACTGGGAAAAATATGCCTGAGTGCCCGTTCTAAGCATTTTCTATTTTTCTGAAGATAATATATAAATAGTTTTACCCTAAAGTGTGTGCTTTGATTATTCATATATTGGGTATCTTTCTATTTATAGCATCAAGCTTTATCTCAAGAAAGTGTATTACATGTACATTATATTGTAGTTAGTGAGACATTATTATCAAGAGGTTTGATATCAACTATTGGAATTACAAATTAGAAGATTTTATTGTAAAAATTGTTGAAGATGTACAGTATAGTGTATGTAGTAAAAATAGATTTTTGTTATAATAAGCTAATACTGCGCGCATAGATACAATGAAAAGCCAAACATTGTATGGACTTACTAGTCAGATGTATTGTGGTTATTCTTAGAAGTTAGAATAATATTTATTTACTTTTTTGTAGAGTTTTTAAAGCTAAATAGCAGCGTTGGAAAAGTTACATAAAACCTGTATATCGGCCCAACTAATTTATTGAAATGGTTCAAATTGTATAAGAAAAGATTTAGGATTGCAAATTAATTGTCCGCAGAAATGTAGCGGCATCGGAAAGTACATGTACCTTAAAAACATGTATATTGGCCCAACTAATTGATTGAAATGGTTCACATAGTCTTAAGAAACAATTAGAAGGCAAAATCATTTCATGCATAAATGTATGATCATTAGAAAGTTACCTAAAACATGTAATTTGACTAAATGTATTGATTTACATGATTCAAATAGTGTAAGAAAAGGTTTAGATGGTAAAATAATTTTATGCAGAAATGGACAAAAAAGTTCTGTACGAAATTGACTTCCGCTGAGATCACATGCAATATTTTACAGGTTTGTTTGGTTCTAGGGGGTTCCCCAAACTCACCTGTTCTTTTTATAGCTTTATAATTTTCTCAAAAGTTTTTCATCATATGATGGAAGAAAATCATAACTTATTTGTGCAAAAATTGCTACTTTAATTATTTTTAAAAATACAGTGCAATGTATTTATGACAATAAAAGGTAGTTAATTTAGAATATTTCTCTTTAAATGCCATGTAAGTAGCTTACTAAAAGATGTCATACTTTTATGAAATTAAACATTTGAACTTATGAATCATAAGTTTATACAACTGTATACCTGTGCCTTCAAATTCTGAAAATATGAAGACAAAATTTAACCTACGCTTTTGACAAAAATTGGTGTTTATTAGAGATTTTAGTAACTAATTTGTAATTATTGTACATGATCATACTTTTAAAATCTCTAAATTGGATTAGATATTTTAACTTATTTATATTTAGACACTAGGATAACATATTGTGTAGGATATGAATATATTAAAGGAAAACTTGTAAATTCAGAGTATTAAGTGAAATGTTTTGATTTTGAATTCTTTTCAGTAGCGCATACAAATTCAGTTTATTTCATTCATGATATCAATATAAATGTACATAGTTATATTCTATAATGAATGATTTGTGAATTTTATTTTATTAGTAGTATTTATGAACTGAACTGAACTGAACAAAAAAAAACCCAGTCAATATTATGGACTTAAATACAAACCTGGTAATTATTAAGATATGTATCAATGTAATGGAAGTGTACAGTTATATGTACATAGGGGAGACATGTTTTGTATGTACATTCTCTTTTTCTACGATTAATATTTGTTATATGGCACATGTACAACATATTTGTACATGCATCTAAATGTGTATTACATTTCTTATGGAAGTATTACATATATATGTTTGATGTCTCTTAGTAAACTAATTTGATTAAATATTATCAATATCATTCCACATTCAGCTTCAATTTCTGTAAGGAAGTTTTCCATTCTGTTTTGTTGGTAAATCCAGAGACGAAGAATACTTTTTATTGCATGTGTATTAGTGTGTGTTACTGTATACGCCATATATTTTTTGCGTAATGTGCAGTAATGCATGCAATACACGTACGTGTATTGCATTGCATTTGGTGTCAATATTTTAGCGTGTTGTTAATTTCGTGATTCACAAGAAATTTGCGAAATTCGCGAAATATATGGCGTATACAGTATATGTCACGTTGTCTATATACAGTTGTATGTACAATTTTATGTACCATGTGTAGGTATTTACATGTATGTGGATGCAAGAACAGCAAATAGAACATTTCCTAAACATGACCTTATTAGAAGATTGTATAATACTTGAACAAATAAAATAAAATGAATACAAATATATCTGGGCATGCACACACACACACACACACACATACAATCAACATACATACATGCATATACAGACACAAATACACATGTATAACACAAACAAACAGAAAACACACAGACACATTTTCTCCATTCAAGACATGTATGTCTCTGTTCAAAGTCATGTCTAGATTTTGCATTACTATATTATTTAGTTATGATCACTTTAAAAACAAAAATGATGTGAATCTATGAAAATTGCCTGCATTTTGTGTTTGATGGATGTCATTTACACTTACTTAGGATGTTAAAAACAATTATAGTTTCAAGATTTTAAAAAAAATAACACAAAATATAGTAAAGCGAAGAAATACAAGAGTGCATTTTGCAAACAGTTTATTATTGCTTTGTATAATCATAATACAGTGTTCAGTATAAAAAATACTAAGGCATTTCATGCAATCTTTTATAACCTAACATTCTTAATTTTATCAAAAATAAATCCCCAAAACATAGTTGCCAATTTCACCACACATTATAAAAACATGTTCATTGTATACTATTAAACAACTACTGACAACTTCGTTACAACACTATACATCATAACATGTAATATTCTCTGATGAAAATGGGGCATTCTCCATTCTCTACTAAAGCGTGCCCACAGCATGACAAAAAGAACAGATGCTACATACAAATTGCATAGAGCATCCATTTTTTTGTCATGCATGCGATGTCGTGGGCATGCTTTAGTAGAGAATGCCGAAAATGGATCAAACAAATTTGACCATGAAAATAACATTTGTGTGCCGTTTTTTTGGAATGTGGTGAAATACAATTGTACTGCTTGAAGGTACTAATACTGTCAGTGACCATTGTTGAAATATCCACACAAAAAAACTACAAACTTCATTTAAATTCTAGTGCCGAGTACATGTTATTGGTCTTCACACAATTTAGTATTCAAATAATTACCATCTTATTTTTTTGTTTGAATAAAATCAAAATATCTATCATCTACATTTACAATCTATTCCCCTCTTGACAACTCTCTAAGCTTAGAAATGTCTAATTTTGAATTTTTAAATTCTAGTACTACATATCTAATCGTATTCGCTTCTTTTTATTCTTTTTCTAGGCTTGAGAATAACATTCTAAAGCAGCAGCTGCATATATATATGCATTTTCTTCCTTGCAATTTAATCTCAATTGAAATTCTAATGGTAATGATAGTTATTATATAGTGATTATTGTTATTGCCTCATTACATCTAAGTAACACAGTGCTTTTGCCCTGGTCAACGGATGCAATCATTCGGGGACCGGGAAGGATGGTTCATGGTTCCTTACTGCACCTGGCTGGAATGCCCCCCAGGGAGAGGAAAATGTGCACTTTGTGTGTTGGATTGATGGCAGTGTGTATCCAATGACCGGGCTAATAATATAATGTGCAGTGAGGGTCGAAAGACGGAACGTGCGCTATATAAAGTAGTCATTGGCATGTCATTTTCTTTATAGTCAGTACTTTGACTTCTATTAAAGCAATATCATTTCAGGTACTATCTGACCTCTGCTTGTGATTTTGTTTTTCTTCTAAGGGTGGGGGCAATGTATTCTACTTCTGCTATGGCAATCATATTCTAATCGCTTTCTAGTTTTCCCTGTTAAGGATGGTCTGGCGAAAGCGCTCCAGGCGGGACCTGGCACTGTCGATGGGGTTCGGAGCGACGCAGGTCCTGTCGGTCCCGTTGTTGGCGGGCCGCGGGAACCATTCGCGGTTCCAGGATCGGCCGTGCCAGACCGCCTCGCACGTCTTCTTGACGACGGCAGTATCCAAACGCGAAGCCTCAGCTGGGTCTACGGTTGGGTCGAGCTGGGAGAGGACTCCTCCACTAGGGGTGAACATATGGATGAAATAAAGAGGGAAGAGAATTTAAACAAAGCCTTCCAGTAACTAAAAAATCAGCAGTATGTTAGACATAGGACAGGATAACTTTATGTTAATTTAAAAGTTCTTATTATTATATTATATACATAAAATATCAAAAGAAAATTGCAGATATAATTCAATCAGATTTAGCTTATTTTCATTTCCAATACAATTTTAAGAATAAACATTGTACATTGAAGCTTATACTTTCAGAATTTACATTTGTACAGAAATGTTATCTATATAAGCACAATCAAATAATTAAATAAAACAATAAAGAACGTTTCAGAAACACATACATATCATAAATCTGTTTAAGTTGAGAGTTTTGGGGGGAATGTTCATCTTTAGTCGGGGGATTAGTGATGAAGCTCAAATTCGAACATTCAGAACATTGAACGGAGAAAATGTGTTGGTTTCAGCAAACCAAACTTTGACTTACACATGCCTCTCGCTGATTGGTTTAACCATGACGGTCTTGTTCCCAAGCTCAAAGTTCCTGTTCTTGGTGTGGTTGTACCAGAAATCGCTGTTACCTGCCGGTGGCACAAACAAATAACAATTAATTTTCTAACAATTTTCACCAGGAACTAGGAGGGAATTAGTGTTTACATAACAATTAAATGCCAGAACCACTTTCAATTGTGGGTATGGGTCACTGATTCATTGTATAATTCAATACTCAATTGTGTTTAATATCATGTTTATATAGCTATGTGATTGTTTTGAAAACAATGTGGAAATAGATAAATCAAATCAAATCCCAAACTCACCCCAGATGGTGATGTTCCTGAAGGGGTCGATGTCTGAGGCAAAGGTGTACTTGTTGTCCTCGTTCTTCCACATGACAGAATCGGTGAACGAGGCGTTGAACTCGATCATCTCCTCGCAAGGCATGCACTCGCAGGCGATCGCGGTCACGACGGGCTTGAGGTATCCGTAGCCATTGTCACAAGTGAACTCGGCCATCTTGGAAACGAACTTGCTTGGTCGGCTGATTGGTTATGTCGGATAGAACAAAGAATAAATTGTTACTTACTTTCAACTATTAAAGGGATCTAGTAACTTTGTTGACATGTGCAAAAAGTGATGAATAGTTCATACAATGTATATTATTGTTATCTGATATGTCCACAGGGTATTGTGTGAAAATTTCAAGTCAAATGGACGTTATATGGCCGAGTAATGAGCAAAAATGCAAAGTGATGTTCACAAACTCATTGCACTTACTTTGTACCAGTTTTCGCGATCCGTTGGATTATTTAACATCTGATGAATTAATCGTAGATATCTTTTTAACGAAAGGGAAATTTAAAAAACCGAAACCTGTCCCATGATTTTATTGTTAATACGAATACAACAAGGTATGAGGGAATCGCTAGAATTCCAATTGGATTTTGAGGATTTGGACAATGTTACTAAGTCCCTTTAAATGTATGAAAACATATTCGAAGAAGAAGATAGTCTCTTGTTTGTTTTTGTTTGTTTCTCAATACAAGGAGAAGAATGAACCCAGCAGTGCAAATTTGTTCAAAAATTTGACAAGAAATAGATATATTATCAAGTAATAATTGTTCAATTTCGGTGTGTTGAAACAGAAGCACTCAATTACCAATTCAGCATTCAAAATTTTTATTTTTTAAATGTATTATAATCTTCATCTATATCCCGTAATAACCCTCCACAATAAAGACCAACATGATCAAACATCCACACAAAGTGCATTTTTCATCACTCCCTAGGGAGCAATCCAGTCATTTAAGTACTGTACCTGCACATCTTGACGATCTTGTACTGCTTCTGTCCGAAGCGGCCGACGCTGATCTTCTTCATCTTGGGCTCTCCCACGCACGTCACATCCTTGATGACCGCCTGGCACGTGCCGTTGCGCTGCTTGATCACGTTGGTGTACGTCTCACCGTAGCAGATGGCTGTCTGATCCTTGAACCAGTCATCTGTGAACAAGATAATATTACAAAGAAATAAAACAATCTTACTAAATTGAAAGTATTTAGTCTTATAAGTGTTTTTATGTCCTTGATGATGGCTTGGCACAGATCTTTGTGCTGCTTGATCACGTTGGTATACGTCTCGCCGTAGCAGATGGCGTTCTGATCCTTGAACCAGTCATCTGTGAACAAGATAAATATTAAGAAAAAATACAAAATCTTATTTGTATAAAGCTTAAATTGAAAGTATTTATTCGTATAAGTGTTTTTATGTCCTTGATGATGGCTTGGCAGGAGGCGATTGTTGCACTGCTTGATAACGTTGGAGTATGTCTCGCTATAGCAGATTACCGTCTGATCCTTGAATCAATCATCTGCTAATTATAGTAATATTAAGAAATAATTAAAACTTTTATTTCTATAGTGCTGAAATTGAAAGTTTTAAGTCTTGGAAGTTCTTTAAGTCCTTGATGATGGCCTGGCGTAAGCAGTTGTGCATGCTGCTTGATTGATATATCGGTGTATGTCTTCCCATAGTCAGATCCTAAAACTATAGTTTCTTGTAGTCTCTATTTTCTTTGTATGAATTGATAAAGCCAATTTGTCGTTTGATGTGCATGCATGCATTTTTATCAGTTAAAATACATGAATAAACTGAACTGAGCCGTTCCAGGCAAAACCTGCATAATTTTCCACCAACAACTATGTGCGTGGAACATAGGAATTAGGCATCACTTACAAGAGGATGGCTTGATGATGGCCTCGTACGATCGCAGGGCCATGGGTCCCAGGTAGGTCTGGTAGGTCTGGTCGACTGGGCTAACGGGGAGGAGCTTGTTGTAGTCTCGGCCCATCAGGGTGTTGGGTCCAAAGAGGGCGGCGTATGCGGGGGACTGGTGGGCATGCATCAGGGCCTTAGTCACGTTCCAGCGCCAGCTTCCTGTAAGATTAGAAGGGACAAATAAATTTACATTTAATTTTTACAAAATTAATAATTTATCATTGTATTTGTATCAACAATAACAAAAATGGAACAGGTTTTGATTTTCTAAATGTCTCTTTAGGTAAGTAATATTTATGTTGTAAGCATGCAATTGCTATATTTATTTTTAACATAATCATGAAAATCAATTGCAAATTCAAAATGGCTGACCTGAGGTGTTGTAGGCAACAACGAGGGCGGGGTTCATCACTTCGCCGAAGTTGCAGACCTTGGCGACATCCAGGTTGGCATCGATCCTCACCACCTGGCCATTGGGACAGAGCAGCCGTAGGTCGTTGTACGTGTAACCGACACGCGAAAGCTGGCTCTCATCACGGAGTGTCTGTTCATCCAGGAAGATGACATCAGCCATACACGCTTTCAGACAACGCAGACTGCCATCGTAACCGGCGACATCGAGTGTCGGTCGGGCATTGGCGCACCTGTTGGCAATCTTCGTCTGGTAATCCTGTAATTGATTTTTGTTAAATATTATTATTTGACTATAAATTACATTTTTGTTGATTGGCAACACGTGTTGCGGTTTTCGCTGCTGCGCCTGAACTACGTAATACTTATGGAAAATGAATTGTATCGGGAGACATCGATTCATTGCATGTACACAATGATAATCGCTCGTTGGCAGAAAAAAGCCAAAAATAGTGGCGCGATAACAATCACATTCGGCGAAGTGTGTGTTGAAGATACGATCGGCCACCGAGATCATTTGTCCTATTTTCGTCAGAAATGTCGTAATCGAGGTAAATTTGAACAGCATGTTACCATAATTTTGTTAAAATCACGTCAGAAATACTAAAACTATAATTCATTTACGAACTTACTGTATTTTAGAAGATGATTTATTGTCATAAATGCGCTGCATTTTTGTCACTTGAGTGAACTTGATAACTCTTGCGTTCAATGAGGGGACTTTTGCTTTTATTTCGGGATATCGAGTATTGATTTTTGCGCCCGGGACTCGACATTTTTCGGCGGGACCCGGGTACCCGTGACTCGTCAACAGCCTTACTCAACACTTACTTCAACAATATCCAAGAAGTTCTTGAGCTGGGGTGAGAGCCAGAGAGGATTGGTGTAGCGGTTGAACTCGCGTTCCCTCAGCTCAGAGTTGTCAAACATCTCTACGAAGGAATTGGCAAAGTTGGGGTAGTAGGTCTGGAGGTAGCTCTAAAGATGCAAACATAAAATAAAAAATATAATCTATTAACAAATCTATTTATGAATGTGTTCAAAAACATATTTTATACTGTCTCTGTCAACATTTTAGAGAGGTTTGTTGGACTACTAACATTCTTTCTCTAACTGATAATATTGAACCAATCAATACTGTTCATAACATGACAGCGGGGTATTTAAAGACCCTTTCAAAAACTGGTTATAATATCCACTATAATCCGGATTTAACCTGCTTACCCTGACAACGAGGTGTTCTAGGACATGTCTTAGAGGCAAGTTGAAGACGAGTTGATTTTTTAATTTTTTTATAGCAACATTCTCTCTTAAACAAATAATATCCTAACCAAGCAATACTGCTCATATATAGCTAAACTAAACTGGTCAAAACAAGATTAGACTGAGGGTAAGGAACCAAAGACCCTATCAAAAACTGGATATAATATCCACTCTAATGATTTAACATGCTTACCCTGACAGCATGGTGTTCTAGGACATGTCGGACATGTCTTCAACTTGCCTCTGACAAAGTTGATGAGAGTTGATTTTTTTTAAAATTTTGTATAGCAACATTCTCTCTTTAACAAATAATATCCTAACCAAGCAATACTGTTCATACATTATATAGCTAAATTAAACTGGTCAAAACAAGATTAGACTGGTTACTCACCCTGACAGCCGGGTGTTCAAAGATGTCTCCCATCCTGCCACCATCAAAGTCCTTGAGGGTTGGGATGGATTTGAAGTGGGTCATGATATCCTCCAGGGTGTCGATCTTGTCAGCCTTCAGACCCATTACGTTCCTGAATTGGCTGGTGACGAGCGGCATGTTGAATTGCCTAAATATAGAACACATCAAAAGTGAGTAGCTATAATCATTGGTAATGGTTATTTATTTTTGCAATGATTTAATTTCAATTATTTATCTCTTTAATAAGCATTATGGACATAAGCATACAAGCATCATAACAAAAAACATTTTTTTAATGGCAAAAACTCCTCTATTGGAAGATTCTCCAACAAGATAAATGAGACAAAAAGTACAAACTTGCATCAACAATTTTCTCAAGACTCACATGTCCATGGACATAGAGTCAAGACTCAAGACGCTGTCTAATGGATTTATATTGCTGCCTTGTGGGTCTCATAAATCGTTTTCATGACTCGAAGAATGATTCTTCATCAAGATTAATTGAACATTTGCATCAACCATTTTCTCAAGTGACTCACATGTCCATGGGCGGGAGGTCTAGGCGTTCTCTGATAGAGTTCATCGTTGCCTTGCGCGACTCGACCAGCTTGCTGATGTGCTTGATCTTCTTCGCCAGTGGGTTCTCCTCCTGGTCCCTGGCATCGGAGAAGGCTTGGCTGATTCTAATGAGATTCATGGATGAGAGAGAAAGAGAGAGAGAGAGAAAGAAAGAAACAGGTGTCAAAAGACAATAAAGTCCTCATGTCATCTTTCAAATTTGAGAGCATCAGGTTCAAATTCTGTCTTGCAAGAGGTTTCTCTGAAAAAAATTCACAGAAAAATGACTTGTGGATTGGATCCGTAATGATTCGGGGGCTTGTCCGGGAGCTAAAAATGGAACTTTTGACACCCTCAATATTTCTCAGCTAACTATCCTCTTAATAGTGATGGTCATGATCATACAATTTCCTTTGAAAGTACCACCATACTATTATTATTCCTTTCACTTTCTCCCGCTCTTTGAAACACTGACAAACTTTAAAGCAGGCCTCAAAACCCATCTTTTGCAGTCCATTACTATTGGAGGAACAGGTGCCTTTGAAAGTTTGAAACAGATAGATGGCACCATACAAGTGCCGTGGATCAACATAATCATAATCATTATCAAGTTCATCTTTATATTTCATTAAGTATTAAAACCATAATTCGTATACATATGGGCCATACATACTGGTCTTTGACGGAGGTCTGTGTCTGCTCACGGCATTCGCTGTCAGAGGCAGTCGATACAATATCATTCATATCTTCCTCCGTCATGTACTCAAGTCCGTCGATTCCCTTGAGCTCGTGCAATAGCCTCTCGCCGACTGGAGAACGGTCCAGGGCATCCTTCAAGTTGGAGAGAGTCAGGTTCATAATCGGTCGTGAAAGAAGCTTCTCCAGGTTGGCACTGCATCAGAGGATAAATATTGAGTGATTCATAATTTATATAGTTTTGTATACTTTTTAATGGAAGTGAGAACAGATTCCATGGATTTTGTCCAATAGCTCCATTGGAGTTATTGGACCAATGAACCATTTCTCCCCCATAAAGTTGTACGACATCAATCTACCCTTTACATCATCTGTATTTACCCCCTCCCTCCATCCATCCACCCAACAATCCAATCCATCCATCACTCACTCCCTCCCTCCCTCCATCCATCCATCCTTCTATCTTTCACCCCGTCTCACCTCTTCAAGTTGTAAGTGAGGTAGTCCCAGTGGCCGGTGTGTTCCAAGTGAACCAATCCTACCAAGTTAAATTGGACAACAATCCACCCTTTATGTTATCTGTATTCATCCACCCCCCCCCCCCCCCCCCACCCGCCAACCAACCATCCATACATTCTTTCTCCCTACCCCATCTATCTTCTACCCTGTCTCACCTCTTCAAGTTGTAAGTGAGGTAGTCCCAGGTGGCCGGTGTGTTCCAAGTGAACCAATCCTACCAAGTTAAATTGGACAACAATCCACCCTTTATGTTGTCTGTATTCATCCACCCCCCCCCCCAACCAACCATCCATACATTCTTTCTCCCTACCCCATCTATCTTTCACCCTGTCTCACCTCTTCAAGTTGTAAGTGAGGTAGTCCCAGGTGGCCGGTGTGTTCCAGGTAAACCAGTCCTCCCCGGTAAAGTTGTACATGTTGAGGTAGGGGAATCCCCAGTTCAGCTCGTGGCCAATCAGGAGGTCCGAGTCCCAGCGCCAGGTCTCGGGTTCAACACCTTTCAGGAAAAACATCAACATTTTATTTTCGGTGTTACTTTTCAGGCCTTTTGGCTACAAAATTGCAGTATCATATTTGTTATCAGTTATGCATCAAACTCCATGTAAATTTACAGGGGCTCTTTTATGATTTGTAGCGGCTATTTTTTGGATTTCAGGGTCTAAATGCTCCAAGCCCTGTGTATTTTCTTCACTTTATGGAAATGGAAATGTGAATTAGGAGATGGGGTAATTTCGCTCTGAGTAAGGTTCAAGCCCTCTATTCATACTGTCATTTTATTACACAAGCGTAATTATAAATAATGCCAAATATAAAGAACCATAAAGCAAATTTCCATTCTGTGTAGTATATAAATGCATCTCCTGAAAGAATTTTCTCCATACAATAGAAACAATTTCTTTTCTAAAATATGATTTAAGTCTGACCAACCTGCAATGCAGACTTTGTTGAAGTAGCGGTGGACGGACTCAAAGACAGATCCGATGCGAGGGATGGTGCCATTGGCCAAAAGCCAGCCAATGGGGTTGTGGAAGGCAGATACCTAAATTGAACACAATAAATAATTAATTAATTAAAAATCACTTGTCATTTATGCCTTGATAAGCAAGATGGGTTCGAAAGATCTGCTCTATTTGACTTTTATTGAGATATTAAAGTAAATAAATATAAGAAAATATGAGTAAGCTTTCATTGAAAAAACGTTCTACACCACAGCATTTTTTTAAAACCAATAACCTTAAAGGAAAATGTTAACCAGTTCAGGACAAATTGATTTTGGTATAACATGCATTCTCCATAAACTCGAGCCCGAATAGTCATAATCATTTTCATTTTTTTCACGTAGTATAGAGATGTAGACTATGGTTTAAACCATGGTTTACATAAAACCTCCTTCGTGAATTCCAGCCACAAAAAAGAGCGAGATCCTGGAAAATACAAAAATAATTACGTTCTCGAGACCAGCGCTGCAAATCTTGAGCTTCCAGAAGTCCTTGATGTACATGGGTTCACTCTCGGGGGTCATCAGCAGGTCATCAAACTTGGTGAGCGCCTGGACCTTCATGACGGCCAGGGTGCGAGTGAAGGTGTGGTTGAATTCGGTCACAGAGTCCTGCATGAAAAAAACAAAAGAGAACATCAATATAATTACTCCAGTTGGGAGTCAGGTAAGATACTTAGCTAACCCCCCTTTTCCCCCTGTTAGTGTAGATGTTCACTGTTCATGTGTCTTAACCCATTCCATACGAGATCTGAAATCTCCAAAGACTTTGTACATAGCCCACCCGGTTCCCGTAGGCAAGGGGTTAATAGTCCATAGTCCACATGTCCTCATTGTCATTTTTGCCCTGATGAAAGTTCTGCTAGGATCGAAAGCTAAGTTGCTACTGTCTCCCATTTTATTAGACAGGCGATCTTTTAGTACATACATGTAGGCCGTTTTAGGCAGTTTTTTTTTTTTCAATATAGATTTAATTATGATATATCGTATTCCTCATTTTCATCCAATTTTTCATAACCAACTTAGCTACATTCATGTACATCATTATGTGAAAATATTGTCAATGGCTGTTTGATTTCTTCAAACTATTAAAGTGGATAAGAGAAGTGACAGTGAAAGTGACTGAATTCGGTCATAGACTTACGTTTCGGTGGACGGACATGAGCGGGTCGAGCATGAACTCCTTGCCGGCGATGAAGGTCTCTTTGGGGTCAGCCTTGTAGAGGTCGGCCATGTTGTTGTGGACGGCCTGCATGCATTCCATGCTGGAGTTCCTCAGGACACAACCCCATGCTGCATGGTTCACCTAGTTGGAAGAAGAGATAACAAATGATTGTATAATAGCTATACCATGATTATCATGTTCTGCAAGTAAAATCATTATAAAACAAGGAAACAATGCATTTAAAAGATGTTTAGGTCAAACAATGCATTTAAAAGATGTTTAGGTCTGTCATCATCATCAACATCGTCATCATCATCACCATAATCACCATCATTAACATCATCATCATCGTTGTCATCATCATCATCACCACCATAATCACCATCATCAACATCATCACCATCATCATCATATACATCATCATCATCATCA
Organism: Echinarachnius parma; assembly: GCA_037951105.1. Lineage (NCBI taxonomy): Eukaryota > Metazoa > Echinodermata > Echinoidea > Clypeasteroida > Echinarachniidae > Echinarachnius > Echinarachnius parma. The sequence goes on from JBAMJV010003426.1 coordinate 53,028, forward strand.
TCACCATAATCGTCATCATCAACATCATCATTATCTTCATCTTTATCATCATCATAATCTTCATCATCAGCAGCATCAGTACTTGTTTGGTGCCATCAATCTATCAACATCTATTTAAAAGCTTTATGAAACACTGCCCATTTTTCAAATACGTTTTAAGACCCATTTTAAATTTCACAGCTTGAGAAAGACTACTTGCTCACCTCTGGGAATTTCTCAGCTAGGTCCTTGAAGCGGAGGCATGCCTCGTATTCGTGGGGGGTGGTGACGCACATCTTGGCCCGGGGCTTGGGCAGCAGAGTCTCAGCCAACTTGTACTCTTCAAACACCTACATGGGATAGAAGTTAATATTTCTTTGAATGGGTGTGAGAAGGGCGCTAAGTGGATTTTTTTGCTAAATTGAGTTATGGGATACCATATTATAAACAACCCGAAAACATAATGCCTCCGGCCACTTCGTTGGCGGAGGCATAATTATATATTTCATTCACATTATATGTTTCTGGTCAGTTTCCCTATATGTTTGAATTAATTATACAAAAAAGCTGCATCACTTTGGTGATCCCCAAGTTGATTTCTATCCTTCGGGTTTATGTCAGGTTTACAATAGCTTCTGACCACACGAGAAATGAAAACTAAAGGGTTTCAGGGACGAGCACCACACTTGGGTTTTCTATATCTCAGTCGGTATTAAAGAGCACCGGTCTAGCAATCCGGAGGTCTCGGGTTCGAATCCCTTTGGAATCCCATTTTCTTTGCTCTTTTTCGTTTAAATTGAGTTAAAAATTCAAACATATAGGGAAACTGACCAAGAATATATTGTGATTAAAAGTGAGCAAAGAAAAATGGGATTCCAACGGGATTCGAACCCGAGACCTCCGGATTGCTAGACCGGTGCTCTACCGACTGAGCTATAGAAAACCCTACGACGGCGTTCTTCCCAGAAACCCCTTAATTGAGTTATGCATACTATCTTGTAAGAAGGAGCCTCTTCTTTGTGATGCAAACTTTACAGATAATATATAATTAATTTGGGGAACATTCCATGAATATAAATGAGAGCTCCAATAGTTTCTACATGACTTTCAAACTTTAAACATGATTGTCTCTGAGGCAAAACAAAAAAATTTCTTAGCGTCCTTTTCTATTGCAACCAACGAATCATAAATTTTAACCAAAGCATGCTTTTTACAACTTGGTCTCAGGTTTGATTCCTAACAATGGCCCAATTACTTTGTTAATTTTGTATTCAATTAATTTCCCTATGCTTCAATTAAAGTTAAAGATAAATTGACTATAAAAGAAAAGGAATAAGGACAAACTTCATAAATTACGAAATGAGTGAATAACAGTTTCAATTGAGAGTCAGCGACCATGTGCATGCATGTTCTCCTCCAAAACCTTGGAGCTAAGCTAATATAAATGTTAGAAAAAATGTAGATACGGTAGTGGAACTAATGAAGAATAAACCTATTTTTAACGCTAGATTTTGTTGGTACAAGTAAATGAAAATAATAGTTTTGTTTATATAGCGCCTAATATGGTACAATATGACCTATTTATAAGTGCTTTACACTTATTATTATTATCAAATGTAACATAGAGATGATTTCAGGTAACACATAAGTAGATTTCAGGTAACACATAAGTAGATTTCAGGTAACACATAAGTAGATTTAAGGTCGTACCTTCTCAGCGTAGACCTTTGTGTGGTCAATCATCCTGACCATGTTGGATTCCTCTAGGAAGAGGAGGTTCTTGTTCATTGGCTCACCAGTCTTGGGGTCGGTCTCACACTCGTAGACTGAGGAGTCAAAGATGTTGAACTGGGTCATCGGGTCAGAGTCTCCGTAAACCTGACAAACAAATGAGAGAAAAAGAATATAAATAATAATAATACAAACAATAATATTGATATAGTGCGTAAAACAAGTTTACTATAAAGCGCTGCAGCATTGTTACCCTTGGTCATCAAGTACAGTTCTTTAACCCGCGTAATTATCTTGTGCACCATCTCAACTCCCTGGGGATCATATTAGATTGCATTTATATAGTGCTTAACACAGGGTTCCTATAGAGCGCTGCAGCATTATTACCCTTGGTCATCAAGTACAGCTCAAACCCCTGCATAATTATCTAGTGAACCATCCCAACTCCCTGGGGAGCATACTAGCACAAGTGTACACCCATCATGGAATGGTACTAGACGTGATTAACCCATTAATAGCTGGAACCAATTATACCTGGTATCAACTCCATGGGAAATTTTAAAATCTAGAATGGAATAGGTTGGCCCCTTTTTCTACGGGAACCTAGTGGACTATTAACGAAGTCTAGGAGGATTACAGATTTTTTAAGGGAACATGTTAATACCTCCATGGCCCTCTGGAGGAGGGTCTTGATCTCCGCTTCTTTCTGCACCGTGTTGTTCTTGCTGATGAAGATGGTGGGGTGTGCGGTGTAGCCAACGTGGCAGTCCTGCTCCGTGAAGATGTCCTCGTCCAGATTCCTGCTCTCATCTCGGCACACGACCATGTAGTCGTCTCTTGCTGCAGGTAGGACAATGAATTTATTTAAATATTTTAACCAATACATATCACAGATGTCTTCATGGTAAAATGTTCTTGCTGAAGTAAGATTGTTGATTGATTGATGGGCGGTGAATCCCACATGGCCATCCTCTGCTGAGAAGATATCTGTACTGTGAACTTCCCCCTGCAATGATGTCACACACCTTTTGTGCAATGCGGACATCCATTCCGGGCGGTGTCCAAGTAGGGATTTCTTAGTTAGATTTTCTTTTAAATGCACTTTTTTTAAGAAAAAAATCTCTTTATAATAATAATAACTAGATTTTGAATTCGTCACTTTTGACGAATTAAGGTTATACATACTAAAAATACTATAATATGGTATTACATGTATATTGCCTTTTCAACAGGAAATATGATGATTTAAGTACATTTATTGATATAAATGAATTTCACAAAAAGGGTACAAATATTAATTCATAACATTCAATTGTAATCCAAATGGGAGAGGGAAGCTCTTAAATTTACCAAAATGACTGTAAAATGGCTCTGTACTTGATGTCTTATGTTTGACCAGATTTAGCCAATTTTCACACTCTTGCGCGATTTCAACTTTCAACCGTCAATTCAATGACTTTATAACATTTACTCGGCATAAATGAGGTATGAATTCGTATCTACAACTCATAATCTATCCGAATATTAAATAAAATTTGGGGTTTGTGGACTTTTTAAAAAGTTATGGCCGAATACAAAAAGGATGTTTTTACCATATTTTGCCAATTTGCGTGCGCGCGGACAGATTTTTGAATTATCCGCCGATAGATGGCGCACTCCAAATCATGGTCGTAATTGAAGGTTGAACTTTTCTTTTACTTTATCGTGCACTATGGAGACTTTACAAAATCGGATTGTCCATTGTTAGGTATGTAAAAATATGTGCAACTCATACTCTTTCAGAATATGAACAAATATTTGGATATATCCATGTATCAAAGAAGTTATGACCGATAAGAGAAGGGCATGTTTGACCAGATTTAGCCAATTTTCACACTCGTGCGCGATTCCAACTTTAACCGTCAATTCGATGACTTTATAACATTTACTCGGCATAAATGAGGTATGAATCCGCATTTACAACTCATACTCTATCCGAATATTAAAAGAAAATTGTGTGTTTATGGACTTTTAAAACAGTTATGGCCGAATAAAAAAAGTATGTTTTTACCATATTTTGCCAAATTGCAAGCGCGCGTAATTTTGACTTTGACGCGCGCGTACTCCGTTATTATGAGTCAACAATGACTCAAATTGATAGGGTGTGTTGAGGGATCTATAAGGAATGCAAAACATGTAAAAAAACGACAATTTTACCATTCATTCGCGTTACGCGCGCGCCGACGCGCACGCGCAGAATTTTTTGAAACGCTTACAATTGTCTAAAACATATAGTAAATTACTCGGGTTGAGGTTTTGAGCATTTTTTGACATTTTTTTTCATTTGACGGACGCGTACGCGCGCGTCGTTCAAGTATAATTGTACGCGCATGAGCTTAGAAGATGACCATTGACCTGATTAATGTTAATGCGAAATTTGAATTGAAATTGATATTTCATGATTGAGATATGATGATTATTAACATTTTACAAAATGGCGTCCTGATGACGTCACAGTCATGTGACGTCACTGAAAAAGTGGGCAGTTCTAAGTTAGAACATGATCTATCATCATGTGAAGATTCATGATATTTGATTCATGTGATCTTGAGATAATCGACGAACAAAAGTGATGGGGAGAATAAAAAAAATAATAATAATAATAAAAATCTTGACGAAATCAATAGGTTATACATATGTATATGTATAACCTAATAATAATAATGGCTTGCATTTATATAGCACTTAATAGATAAGTGCAAATTATTATTATTACCCACGGTCATCAGTCACAGTTCAAATCCACACAATCGGCTTTAGATAATTCTCTTTAAGTCAAATTTTGAGCCCTGTCGGGGCAACGTAACTGACCAGAGCCTGCCTTCAGTGGTGACCTAAGAGGAATTGGCCACTAGAAACTCTTGTATTGGCCAACAATGAATTAGGATCTTCCACACACAAGGCTATGGTGGGAGTTTCTCTGGCGAGTCATTTTGTCAACTGAAAGAAAAGCTGACGGGGAGAGCTCGGATGACTCTTACCATCGTCATCATCCATGATGGTCTTGATGGTCTTGTGGTCCAGGAAGGTGACCTGTCCCTTGCCAGAGTCCAGGCACATGAGAGAGCCCAGGATCCCTGAGTACTGAAGTTCCTGGTCCCCGCACAGGGAGATCAGGTTCTTGGGGTAGGTTCCGTTCTTGTCGAAGGTCTTGTTCAGAACGCCTGCATGGCAGGAAACAAATATAATATCTTGTTAAATATCAATCCGTTACTCAAATCCTGTTAAATCCAAGCATTAAAGTGTTAAGCACTAGAATCTTTTTAGCATACAAGTTATTCAATTAAGGAATCATTTTCTACAAGCTTACATGTGCTTTTTTATGATTCCCCACTAGTTTTTATTCATATAGTTGTAACCAATCATGCATTTGATTTTCATGCATATTATATGTTGTACATTTGTTATTTATAGTTGTTATTTTCTATAAATGGACATGAAGTGAAATATATTGAAAATATATTAAACAACAAGTACAAAACTTATGATTATAGAATAAAAAATATTGAGTTTGGAAGTTTCTGTAAAGTGTTACCTGGTATGCAGCTCTCCTGCACAAAGTCGGCAAAGCTCTCCACGTAGTCTCCTGTGTGTGGGATGATCCCCTCCTTGATCAACCTGAGGGCTGGGGCCTCAAAGCTGGCCGGCATGTTGGCACCGGCGTGACAGGTCGTCTTGTCGCGGAGCTCCGCCCACGAGTTGGGGTTGCTGTGGCGGGCCGACTTGAGGGCAAAGGTCACGTTCTGGTAGTGCTTCAAGCTCAGGATCTGAATGAGAGGATTTGGGTGGAAAACAATTTGATTCTCTGATTAATATCCTACTAGACATATCATGTCTTTTATATAGTAATTCCTTGATTGTATTTTGTGGTTGCGTTATAGGCTTTTTAAAATATTTGACGTTTAAACCTAACCAGGCCGGGGGGGTGGAATCCACCCCCCCCCCCCTCAACGTTTTGCGTGATAATTCAGCAACGCGCGCAGGTATCGCCGTGCGACTTCATGAGTTTTTTCATTAAAGTCTTGCGCAACTTTTGAGACCAAATTTGCGACAACCGGGTATACCGTTCCGAAGTCATGTGACCTTTTGTAAGTGAATGTTGGCCTGAAAATCGCTCAATTTTGTGATTTGTGTACAAATCCTATATAAATAGATTTTTTCCTAGAATACACAAAACCTTCATTTTACATTCTTATCACTGCAATTGTTTAATTTTGGGCTAGAAATGGTTGAAAAATGGTCAATAATTTATTCCATTGAAAAAAACAAAGAAATACATAATAAATTCCAAAAACAAAGAAATACATAAATAAAATTTTGGCTGTCGCAATTTCTAATGTTCAAAACCTGTTAATTAATTAAGTGAAAAAGAATATTCATAGACAAAATTAGCATATTTAGTGATTTCTGCATAAATTTGCATAATTAATAAATATTAATTAGAAATTGATTATTTTGAAAAAGAATAACAATGCAGTCTCGTAGACTATGTCGCAAGCTATCTGTGTGCCAAATTGTGTGGCGGCCGCGCGTTTTTCGGCCGAGATCTCGGGGGGGGGGGGGGTGAAATCCTGGAATCCCCCCCCCCCCCCCCCCCCGGCCGGCCATAGCATAGCCAAAATAACACGGGCCTGGTTAGGGTTAAAGTAAAAAAAAGAATAATAATGTTTGCATTACATTTCTGTTAATACTTGTAGCCAGGACAAAAGGTATATTGAAATTAAGTTTTATCATCAAAATTATTTGGAATGTGTACATAGAAATATTACTGAATGGTCATCGATATACACTTTTAAATCTGACACAAAAGAGTAAATTCATTCCACTCCATTGGGAGCATTTCAGCAGGAAAAGGGAGTATTGATTGAATTTACCTCAGAATTTTTCGCCATGATTGCACTCTCATATGCGATAGGCTTGAGGTCAAAGGTCCTGTTGGCGGTGAAGACGTCCCTCTGGCGTGTGGTCATGATGTCAGCCCAACCTTGCTCAATCCTGAAACAGAAACAAAGTATAATTATTATTATATATTTATTATTACATTTACTCAAAATATCTATTCCAAAGAACAATAAAATATGCTCTTTTTTTATCAATAGAACAAGTAGGTATACCTTTCATTTTAATATCCTACGCACTTGATTCTGATCTGTTCCAGTGTAATCAGATTCATTCTATTGCATCTCAAGCAAACTACTTCACATTTGCAATAAGTAAATGCATGCAAAAATCAATGTACAAATCACCAAACAAACAAATAAATAAATGAACCATATAAGTTAACAAATAAATAAATAAGTACAAAAATATACATAATAAACCAATTAATAATTACATGAATACATAAGAAATAAATAAATGAATGAACGAATAAATAAAACAAACAATCAAACAAACAAACAAACAGACAAATACAATCATTGGGCTCACCAGAACATGCACTGCTCTGGCGACTCGGCCTTCATGCATTTCCACTCCTTTCTGGGCACCATATCCGGGCTGTACGTGAACTCGGCGGCCATGCGCTTGCACTTCTTCTTCTCGCACCAGCTCGTCACGCACCAACGGATCGTTTCCGGCGACTGCGGGCCCAGCTTCCATTCTTCCGGGGGCGCGTACTTGCTGAGCTTGACGATGAAGTCGCGCGTCTTGCGAACAGCCTCGGAGATCTGCTCTTCTTCAGTTTGATTCCTGTCCCTGGCAAAGAGAGAGCCGCTGACGTCGACAGGAACATATTCAGGTGCTACAAATGCAAATCAAATTTGTGTAAGTTAAAACTCTGCTTACAGGAAATGGTGTTAAAAAAGTATTGATCTACTTCAAGTGTGATTAATTGAACTTGTATTAGTTTGTACTTTATTTATTATGTGTTTTTTAAAATGTATTGTATGCAAGGACCAGTAAATGAATGTGCATGCACCCCCCCCCCCCCCCATTATTATATCATAATAAACCTTTTTTTTTTAAGTAAAGAAAACATCTAGTGTACCCTCCATATAATTTGTGCCCCCCCCCCCCCCCCCCCCCTTCTCCAATCAGTCCAACTACAGTATATTACACCACTGCTCACCATCATTGATGACAGACTGGACACAAACCCTGATGCCTTGATCATTCTTGCAGCACTTGTACGTTTCTTCCCCCCCCCCTTGCATGATTTATAAGGAGTCCAGAATCATACTCCAAATATTTATAAGACATTAATTGTATTCTTCTTCTAAATGAATGAAGTATAATATACTTTTCATATGGTGCTTATACCATCGTTTATGACTGGCTGAATGCAAACCCTAATGCCCTAGCTGTTCATACTTGCTGCACTTGTAGGTTTCTTACCCCTTGTCATCGATCAAAGTGGAGTCCAGAATAACTCTCCTAATATTTAAAGGGGTAGTACAGTTTTGGTAAGGCTGAACTTTAGTAACCAAACCTGGACAGTAACATTCTAAACTAATAGTTATAACTCCACCATGCTCGAAAGGTATACAAAATTACAAACGACAAAGTAAAAGCCCGTTATCATTCAAAAAGAGCCATTAAAACACAAGAGGGCGCTTTCTAACAAGGCATTGGTTTCAACCATTTTTCATACAAAATTATGCATGTGATGTTTTAATGAAATAATGATTAAATAGAGAGATCATCAACAACTATTTAAAAAAAACTTTTGAACATTTTTGAAAAAGTGCAAGCATTTTTTTTTTTTTTTTTTTAAATCATCTAATTATTTGGGCCCCAAATAATTATAAGATTAATATATTTATTGATATTTCAGCCATTTCTGGGTCGATTTTGACCAAATAAAGTTTATTCTGCCATTAAAATTGCATGTTCTCTCAAATTCGACACTCAGTTTTTCATTACCTCACAAAAAAATTGTGATGTGCAGCGCCCTCTCTACCAAAACTAAACTACCCCTTTAAGCAATATTCTACTTCAAACCATGACATGAATGAAGTAAAATGCTTTTTGCACAAGTTGCTCACCATTAATCGGCTGGATGCAAACTCTGATGCCCGTTTCATACTCGCAGCACTTGTATGTTTCTTCCCCATCAGCGTCACAAGTGCGGTCCAGAGGGTTCTCATCGTGGTCAACCTGGCAACGGTTGGCTGCTTCAAGCGTCTCAACACTCAGTTGACTGTGGGGTGGGCAGATGCCTGGTCTTGGCCCTAAATTGCAAAATCAAATGGGGTAAAATAATTTGAAGTTTTGTATTCATAATCATACTCATAGAATTATAAATTACTGCAAATATGATTAATTTAATAGGCTTGGAAATTAGATTATAATAAGAAAGCACTGCCTTCATGAGCAAGATACATACAATCCTAGTATATTTTGTTCTAGACAAAATATTTATTTTGGCATAATAAAAAATGATCTCATTCTCTCCATCCTCCTTATTTTACACTTACTTTGTAAAGTTGTGTATTTTGTAGACTACTAGACCAGCCATTCTCCCTCACCAAAATTGTGTGTGTGTTTGGGGGGGGGGGGGGGGGGGGGTGGGGGCGATATACCCTGCATCTCTGGTGGAATTGCCATTGTTTTGACATACCTTTTGGCATCTAATATTTCTTATTGTTCTTTTATATATTGCACCAATCCTTTTCAACAGACACATATATACACGCTCATCTTCTTCTTCGGGTTAATCTACCTCGGCCTCCTTCATTCAATCCGGGAGATTCTTGCAGATATGCATAGTAGCATTGATTTATATTCAAATTAACACATAGAAAATATATACATACATTTGAAACAGTATTAAACAAACACATTTACTGACTACGCTCAATATATTACAACATAACACAAGTATGAACGTGTGGGGCTGCTAAAATTGTACAAACATATAATGGTTGAATATTAGCATTTTCTTATAAATCGTCATTCATCACAACGTCTATATAAACTAAAAGGGTTTATTCACAATTTATTTGATCTTCCTGCGCACTCTTACCGATTATTTATCTCTGAAATCGTGAAATATATCAACGGTGCCTCCCCAAAATAAGAACAGCAGACCAGTCAAACTCCAACAAGTAAAATTGTATAAATAAAATGAGAAAAACGCCCTCTAACGGTATAGGTTCAATATTTTTCTTCACCGTTTTTCCAAAGTTGAATGAGATGAGGAAGCCCATGAAGGGGGCATGAAAAGGTTGGCCAAATCATAATGGAAATAGGGATGAGGCCACGGGCGTAGCGAGTTACATAATACCTATTCAACTGGGGGGGGGGGGGGGGGGGGGGGGGGGTGAATGAATAAGTCACCCCCCCCCCCCCCCCCCCCACTTGAATGGGTATCAATGTCATGTCTACGCCCGTGGATGAGGCCCTTTACCGGGGCCCTTTAGGGAATGATAACGAGGATACATTTTTAATCGAGTAAAAAGGAGGACCATTAAGACAAATAAGGTATACAGATATAAAGACTTCAAGTGAGAAAGCAAGAGGCCGGGAGAATAAACACGGAATATAACAAACTGTAAGGAAGAAATGTTGAGAGAAATCAAAACAACACACTATTTTTGCAAGCTGTACTAAATAAGGCTGTTTCCGTAACTTCGTTTTCAATTGTGATATGAAAGATGTTCTATGTTTGCCAGATTGGCTAATATATGGACCAACATGAAAACAGGTAAAAGCAAACTGAAAAATTATTGGACACAAGGGAGAGAAACTGCTAATAATAAACTGCGCATCTCATGAAAAATAACGTTGGTAATCATTAAAACAAGTAAATTAAACAAATATTAATCTGGTAATCCCATGTTGACAAGATTTACAATTTCAGTTTGAAAATCATACATGGGAACCAAAGACGCACAGTAGGCTGTAAACCATTAATAGAAATTATTCGTTGCTTACGGGGTGTTCTTTTTTACAATAAAATGGGGAAAATATAACTCTGGCCAAATGTTTTTTTAAATTTAAACTTGATGTTAAAAAACACACACACAAAATCGAAGGTAATATTTCTAAAATAAGATTTGAACAGATTGATGATCTAAAAAAAATAGTCTAAATCATGGAGAAGAAAGCAAATCATGTCAATTTTATGTTTGTATTGTAAAAAGAAAAGTTACAACAGAGGCTAACAATTCTTTTCTTGTTGAATTGCAACTCCAATATTCCGTCGCCAGAAAATGCCATGAATGTGTTATTTAAAAACAAATCCGCTGCAAATAGCTTGAAAAGGTAATTAATTTATACAATTACAACAAACATAATAATTATGTTTCCAATCATATTGTTCCTATTAGTAAAACAGAATGTTGTTAATCTTACCCCAGTTGAACCATCTGGTCCACGGATTGGCCGAGGCGACAGCCAACAAACACACGAAGATGAAAACCTTCATGGTGCACCGTATTGATCTCAGAAAAACTGATGGAAGAATTCAAGAAAATACTGACGATTTGGAAGATCCGATCACAAACAGACACTGCCGAAGCCTGTCCAATTCGCTATCGGCTGTTTTGCCCGATTATTGGTCTTTATATACGATTGTAAGCCCATTGTTCTCGGCTGTTTTCAAGATAATTGCGAAATCCATCAAATTTGATTGGATAGTGATCGAAGTGATAACCATCTACCATCTAACAGTACAACAATATCAACAACAACATCAACCAACCAAACAATGATCTATCGCATTAGTTTGCACACGCACACTGAGCGTGTTCATACGTTGTGTATAAAGTTTGCCGCCCCATATGAGTTGCTCGCCCCCCATTGGTCAAACATCGATTAAACGTCACTCGCCGCTTGAAAAGGGGAAGGAGGTAGACAACACAAAGAGGAGAGAAAGAGAAATAGATGATGTTGTTGGTGTGTTTACTTATTGGCGATATCATTCAATTGTGAATAATTGCGACAAAATCTCTTATTTGTTTTGTTTTGTTGTGTTGTTACAAGAGAAATAGAGAAAGAGTTCAATTATAGTTGAAATATAATGTTGTAGTCGAATGTCTTGTATGCGTTTCCTAATGGCCTGGTGATAAAACATTGTGACGAAAATTTAAAAAGATATGAAACTATCTCAAATTATATAATGATATCGCGAGATGTAATACATACCCCTCCAAACAACGCGTTCTTGTCAGTCTATTTCCTTTGTTGTAATTTCGCTTATATATTTGCCCAAACTGATCGTGTATTATTATAAAATTTCCACAGACTATCTTGAAGGCATAGCCTAATAAACTGATAATTCGACCACGATTTTGAACACGACAACGAATACCAAGTACCATGGGGCCTGGGAAAGATGGACTTTTCCCGGTATAGGGTACTGAGCCTGATCTGCTGAGCGGGGTTGCTATGGCTCCTTCAAAATAAAAGTGGGAGTGCTGCAGCATCCCTAAGATTCCCACTTCCCAGGGGCCTACGGTAGACCTAGTAGGCCTAAGTTAATTTACATATCTGTTTGTTTTTCTTCATTGGGGTAGGGTATCGATATATGAATTGCAGTTTTCTGTAGGTGTTTTGTTGCATATGCATAATTGTCATGCTCTCTGACACAGTGGAACATACGAGACTAGGTCCACTGAAAATAAAGGTATAATATGCAAAACAAAAAAGCACAGAACTACGTTACCCCAGACAATACTTATTTTGTTTAGGAAAAAATTATTTTCATTTTGTTTTTCGTACACAGCCATGCGCCGCTATTATTTTGTTGACCCAATAATTGAAGATCACGCCACAAAGAATCACGTCATGGCGCGTTCTAAACACCATCGATATGGATAATCTTTGGATGAAGTATATACTTCATGCAAAAAGGCTTTGTGAACTGAGTTGAAGCCACCTTGCAACAGGGGTGGATCTAGCTTTTTTGCTAAGGGGGGGGGGGGGGGGGGGGGGGAGGGAGGTTGACCCAATGACGATGCGGATACTGTGTGGGTCTGGACACATGATGGCGTTTTTCTATGCACATCACATTTTCACTTGGCAGCCCAAGGGAGGGGGGGGGGGGGGGGGTTTAACCCTAAAAACACTGGGCTATGTTGAACCTTAAACAAGCTGGGGGGGGGGGGGGGGGGGGGGCTAAAAGGGCCCCCCCCCCCTAAGATCTCGGCAACCGAAACTCCAATCGACTCCAAATTTGGCATCGTGATAGATGTCCATAAGGTCTACAATATTGCGTAGTTTAAAAAAAAAAAAAATAGAATATGCTAATTAAAGCTAATTAATTATGCAAAAATGGTATTTTTTGTAGTTTTCTCGGCAATCAAAACTCCAATCGACTCCAAATTTGGCATGGTGATAGATGTCCATGAGCCATACAATATTGCATAGTTAAATTTTTTGTTTTAATTATAATATGCTAATTAGAGCTAATTAATTATGCGAAAATTGCATTTTTTTCGTATTTTTTGCATTTTAAAAATATTTGTTTTTCGATGGAATAAAATATTAACCATTATTCAACCATTTGTAGCCCAAAATTAAATAATTGCAGTGATCAGAATGAAAAATAATGAAGATTTTGTCTATTCTAGGAAAAAGTCAATTTCCATAGGATTTGTACACAAATCACAACATTTAGCGATTTTCGGGCCGACGCTCACTTACAAAAGGTCACGTAACTTTAGAACGGTACACCCGGTTGTCGCAAATTTGGTATCAAAAGTTGCGCAAGACTCTAAGGAAAAAAAGTCGTGAAGTGGCACCGTAAAATATTTAAGCGTTGCGAAGTAATCGCGAAAAAAGAGGAGGGGGGGGCTAAATCAGCCCCCCAGTCTTTTTAGGGTTAAACCCCCTAAACCCCCCCCCCCCCGTAGATCCGCCACTGATTGCATGTCCCAAGGGTCGCTTGACCAGACATAATTGTGACCTACTTCATCAAAACGAAACACTAGCCGGAGGAATTCTAGCCGAGCAAATCGCGCTCGAAGTAAAAAATTTCCTCCAAACAATTATGAAAGTTGATGGTTTCTCGTATCATTACTTTAAACATTAAAGCAAAGTGAGACATGAAACGGCAATATAATAACCAAAGAATAAGAAAACATTTATATTTAACCTATAATTGGGAATCGTTATACTATTCGTATACTATTCCAACATAATTTGTATTTCTAGTTTCCGCATTGTGATATTTTTTCCTAAAGCACATTTTAAAGATATTATCCACGTTTTGCGAGCAAAAATGAGAAATTATATTCAGAATAGGTCTTGTAATATGAAAAGATCGTTACGACCATTTAATAAGTCTAGCAAACTCCAAGCATAACTGACTCCAAGTGATTCAATTAGATTATGCAATGTAAAATGATGAGTTTTGTTTTATCTATGATCTACTATCTATGATATAATCAGAATATAAAGAAAATAAGCCCGAAAGTTAGACTTTACAGAGCAATCTCTTTGTATCAGTTTGGCCTCCTAAGTTATCGCTCAAGGTTCAAGAAACGTTTTACTGAAACGCCTGCAAAAGGAGGGCAATATCTTTAAACGAAAACAGAAGTACGTATTTCTAACCCTCATTCGAATATCATGATGTAAAGACAATCGAATATCGATAACACAGCTCATGCATGATGTTGATGGTTGTCGCATTCTATCTTTAGTTACCTATATATCGGTGGTCAGGAATGAGCAGTAAAAAAACATTATTGAGTCATTGTATATAAGTGGCGTGATCACATTAGTGGCGTAGGAGTGGGGGTGGGATGGTGGGTGTGTGGGTGTGGGGGGGGGGGGGGGGGGGCAAGGGAGGTCCCCCCACTGGGATTGCCTCCCAGGCACCCCGACTCGGGAGGGGGGGGGGGGGGGGGCGGGTAATGAAAAACACAACGCCTTGATTACTTTTGGCTGCACTTTACTATATCATACCGTGCCGAGTTGACCAGGTGATGCACGGTTAGGTCGGATTTATGTGATGCACAACTCAGTAGCGATCATTAGAAGCTCTTGAAAAATAACTGAATTTGTATTTCACTAAATGATTTTATCGGGAATTTATTGAGATAATTTATAGGCTTCATAATTATACGAGTTATTTATGTCGTAATTGAATAAAGACCAATACCCTACAATAATAGCAAAAATACAAAAGCCACCACCACTGGCCACCACAACCACCACCTCCACCATCACCATCACCTCCATCCACACCACTCATATCACCATCACCACCACCACCACCAACCCCACTTCCACCACCACCACAACCACAGCTTATCACTTATCCACACCACCACCATCACCTCCATCCACAACACTTCTTCTATCACCACCACCACCACCACCACTTCCACCACTACCACAACCACCACCACCACCACCACAACAAAACCTTATAATTTATCCATACCACCACCACCATCACCCCCCCCCCCCCACCAACGCCACCTCCATCCACACCACTTCTTCTATCACCACCACCACAACCACCACCACCAACTCCACTTCCACCACCTCCACCACCACCACCACCACCACCACCACCACCACCACCACCACCACCACCACCACAGCCACCACCACAACAACAACAACAACCACAACACCTTATCACTCCCCCTCTTGTGGAATATCCCCCTCTATCTATCCCTCCCTCTCCCGTCTAAGCCTGGCTACACTCCTTGTTTGCCAATACATTTCAAGGGACCAGCCTTCTTTGTCTGCATTGTGCTCTTCCTGTTTTCCCCAAGAAACAGCTGATTTTCAAGGTTAATATCGTCATCAGACCTTGGACGTGTTTAAATAGTCTTGTCTATCAGCGCGGTATATATTGGAACGTGTTTCGGGGCTAATCATGCAGCGTTTATATAGAGATGGCCTGGGAACGTGGGACCTGGGATACATGCAATCTACACGTGGAGACCCTGAACATTTAGTTCTCATACCCAATTCGGGAGGAACAAGTTGCTAAAATGAGCCTGACATTCAGTTTGGGAGTTGCATAATAAGATGCGATCAATTATAACTTTGCGATGCTCTTAGAAAACTGGCATGCATCCGCGGAAGATTATTGCGGAAGATTATTCGCATTAAAACATATTAACAAAGTATTAGGCGCTATATGAATCAAAGACATTGTCATGATCAATATATCTTTACACCTGATAAAAAACATTCGCTTGAAACGCGTTATAAAATGCTTATTCTTGGCAAGAAAATTGTATTTAAACACACCTCTAGGCCCTTGATTGCGATGGCAGACCCATCCCTGGGACTTGTTATTTCCTTGACAAAGTATAACAAATACTAAGGTTTTCGCCTTTCGTACTTTTCGTACTAATTATAGAGAATTGTGGAATCGAAAGAGAAGTTAGTGAACCCATGCCGGGTGAGGTAGCGCAGAGGTTTGGTGTCCGCCTATAACAACCGTGAGCTGCCAGGCCCATGATTCAATACCCAGCTGGGCTGTGCAATTGTTTATGCGTTTGTGGGGTTTGTGTTTGTTTGCTTGTTTTTATTTCTACTTCTACGATCGCAGACACGTGCATATTGATCCCTGGGACCTGTTTCCTTAAAAGAAATACACACACATACAGAAAGAAAAAAATCAAGCTGAATTGAGAAATGAAAAATTGAGCTGAAAAGGGGGATCTTGGAGGGGGGCACATACCTATAGTGCCAGGTATAGGGATTACCCCCCCCCCCCCCTCCCCGGACCAGACCAAAAGAACACCCACCTGCATAAAGGGGTATCATTATGATAACGGTGACCTTAAACAATGGTCCCTGGGAGTGGCAATGATGTGTTGCTACTGAAGTGATCACTATAGACAGGTAGTCGCTATAAAAAGGGGATCACTAACACAGGTTTGACTATCCCCAAATTGTATAAAATGCCTCCAAGCCAGGCCCTAAGCAGGGCTCCACACTCACCCTTTTTTTGGGAGTGGCCTGGTGGGGCCAGTGAAATAATTTCTTCCCCTATTCTGGTGGCCCGAAAGATAAATTTTCTGGCCCGAAAATTGTATTTCATGAGCCTAAGAACACCCCCTGCATAAAAGTGGGTATCGTAGTACCTGGGAGTGGCTATGTGTAGTTACTGAAGTG
The DNA here is from genome assembly GCA_037951105.1 of Echinarachnius parma. Taxonomy (NCBI): domain Eukaryota; kingdom Metazoa; phylum Echinodermata; class Echinoidea; order Clypeasteroida; family Echinarachniidae; genus Echinarachnius; species Echinarachnius parma. The sequence continues at coordinate 69,807 of JBAMJV010003426.1, forward strand.
ATCACTATACACTATAAAAAGGGGGTCACTAACGCAGGATCGACTATCCCCAAATTGTTATCAAATGCCTTTATTAAGCCGGACCCAAAGAACACCCCTGCATAAAGGGGTATCCTCATGGTCATAACATTGACTTTAAAAAGAGTCCCTGGGAGTAGGAATCATGTGTTTTTAACTGAAGTGGTTACCCTGGGAAATAACGATTATGGCAGGCTTCATGTGATGCCATAAAAACATGCCCCTTTGTCTTTGAACATTGAGCGCCGCACTTTCATCTCTCAAATACAAAACAAGGACAACGAGGAGGGTCGGTTTTACTAGAGCAGTTTAAGAGGTCCACTCTGCTTAGCAACAAAAAGAAGACAAATCCAGTCAAACCTGTGCATAGTGACCACCCCTTTGGACATAGTCGTACCCAGGATTTTTTTAAAGGGGAGTGTTTTAGCTTCATTCAGTGGCGTAGTTGGAATGTGTTTGAATACCTGAAACGGTAATTTTGTCGCTAAAGGGGGGTGTTTGAACACGCCAAACACCCCTCTCTCAGTACGCCTATGCCCATGGATAACAACATAGGTGACCACTGTAGACAGGCGACAGTGGCGTGGTCAGACTTATTGGAGGGTACGCAAATTATTGGAAGGGGGTGGGGCACACTATTTTAAAAATTCATTTATTTAAAAAATGTCCCCTTATTAAAAAAAAAAAACTCTTCAAAGTATTGAGGGTATATGCCCCCCCCCCCCCCCCCTGTAGCTATGTATGCCACCGACAGGTGACCTCTATAGACAGGTTCCATAACACTGATTTTCTCTCTTGGAGCCACCATAGGTTGGCAAGTTGGCTGCTGTAGACAGGGGGCTGCTAAGACAGTTATGATTGTAAACTCTTCAACAGAATAAAACAAACAATCCAGAGACAAAGTGATAGATAAAAAGCAGGAATTTCTGGGCTTGTCATCTCAAGCAACGTTTTATTAATCATATTCGCTGGTACAATACTGGAAACTATAAATACTACAGACTTGTGAATGTTAACCCGCATCCATACAGTCTCCCATTGATGCAATTTTTAAAAGTTAAAGGTTACTAAAATATTGTAACTTCAAATGATTTAATATTTTGTTGGGTAATTAATAAAGAATGTCAGTTTTTAAAATCACCATTTAACATCCATACAGGATCTCATTGATGCTGTTTTTCAAAGTTTCATATATCTGTTATTACAATATCTGCAATTAAAATAATTGAATATCTGTTTGAATAAGCTCTTGATTAATAAAGACTGCTTTATTTACTCACAATACATGGCTTAATCACTCAATACTAAAGTGTTGTTGCTGTGAAAACAAATCTACCTAACAATTAATAAGGATAAAGGGAAAGGGCAAACGCCCATCACCTTCTGTTTAACGCCAATGTTGATTAGTAAATCATTTGAAGAATTATGTGAAGGTTTCCAAAACCATTTCTTGTTTTATGAAGACTAACATCGAAAAAAGAGTTCAATAGAGACTTCAATAGAGAGGCCAAAGTCCTAAGTTAGAGGAAAATACTGATTCTAATTATAACTAGCCGTCTTCTGGGTTACTTCAGTTAAAATCAATCAAATATTATTAATGATCATCATGTATTAACAATTCAGATACAAATTTATTTAAAGATTTATTTTACAATATTTATTTTTGAATGGTAGGGTACAAACTATCAAAGCCCTTTCTAACTATAATCAAGGTCATCTACACCTATGCATCAATATTTAAAATTCTCTTTAATGTGCATCGTATTATGAGAATAAGATAATCAGTTTATAAAAATATGCCAGTGACAGAAAAAAATAAATCACTGACCATACATTCTTTCACTCATCCATTCAACATTCTTTATATCATGTACAAACTTTTGTAGTATAACTTTTACTATTAGTATACGGCAAGTGCGCTCTTTTTTTATAAAATATGTACCAACTCTTCAGTGAGATGTTTATTTACATTATTTCTATGAACATTACAAATATGCATCCTCTATTCAAATCTAATACTAAACTCTGCTCAATTGCACATTTTCTTCCATATAAAAATGTCAATTTTCATACAAAATCTATGTTGTATACATGTACGCAAGGAGCAATTTGGAGGTGATTACAGTTAGACAAGAATAGTAGTAGGAAGAAAGATGTCAAAATTATCATAAACTTTGCAAAACAAATCAAAACTTTTAACAAAACAAAAACAGTGAGAATACAAGATAAAATAGAACACAGAAACTTTAAATTAAAAGCAATGAAAATAGATAAAATGAAACATGGCATAAAACTGACCTTAAAAACGTAATAACTTACATACAATGCTACACATTTACATGAATATCTTGATTCATAGAACTGTTCCTTTAATAACTAGGGCACGACACTTACACGTTTGCTTGATGGCCAGGGGCCAGAGGAAATTGATGTAGGGCCAGTGAATTGTGGTAAATGCCAAATTTAGTGAACTGGGCCCATATTCATAAAACCATGCAAGCCTAGTTCCACGCTATTAAAGTGTATTTCAAACGATAGGGTTGAATGAGCAACAAACGTTTTCATGGTCCCCAACTAGGGTGAGCTGGGTAAGCCTTAGGGACCACTAAGTTAACCCTAGTTGAAGGAACTACAGCGTCTAGATGGCCTAATTTTCACAATTCGGCTCTCTATATGTAATTTTTCCCGGAGAAAAAGAATTTGGCAGTCATTTCTCATGAAATCAATCAATTTTGGGGTAATTAGTAAATATCTAATTGTCCTGGGAATGCCCCTTTTAAATCGCCAAAATGTGACGTCATCTAAAGAACGGACTAATGAACTAAATTCTGTAGATGACGCGTCATGACGTAAGCCAATGAATTGTCAATCACATGTCGATCACATTGCCGATTCCGGACCCTAAATGTGGGTGGGGCGTAAACTGGCTGCTAAGTGAGATTTGGCATCAGAAAACTACCTAGTCTTAAATCACTACTGTGTTTATTTTCATGGATTTTTTTTCGGCAGACCTATGTTTCAAGTCATCAACTATGGAATAAGTGTCAAAGTAAGTTGTATTCTTTAGGTCCTTTAAAAACGATAAGATTATGTGTTTAATTAATAGCCACGTCATCCAAAATAGATTTAGCATGAAACTAAGCTAGCGGGGTTATATGAATATGGGGCCTGATCGGGCAACTAGATTTACAAACAGACAAGGACAAGACTTATGTCAAGACTCGTTTTGATCAGTAAAGGAACAGTCAAACCTGTGCATAGTGAACACCTAAGAGACAAAATAAAAGTGGCCACTCTTGATAGGTGACCTCTATAGACAGGTTCCATATCCCTGTTTTCAATACAGGTCACTGTAGGTAGCCAATATAGGCAGGTTGGCCGATATACAAAAGGTGGCCGCTACTTAAAGATAGGTTCGACTGTAGTTAGATATTGAGTTGTAGACAGTTTACAAATGAAAGCAAATTTTTGGCCCAGTACATTTGTGCGCTTCTGGTCAGCAAAACAAAAATGTAAGTGTGGAGCCCACACTGTTCTGGTGAACATCTCCATAGACCTAACACATGGTATGGCAGACTCCAGTAAGCAGAGGGTTAAACAAAACTACCCTGTATAAATGAATGTAGATAACATAATGACAGGTAGTGTTTGGTGAGGTCATATATCATAGTTACAACATCTGCATTTTAAAGATAAGGATAAAACAAATACAGATACTACAATGTAGTTATCTTTCAGCTTCAATGTCAGTATTATGTTTCAACACCATAAAACTGCACAAATAATAAATAAAAGAGCACAATGGTTTACTTAAAAGAGGACCATTCCTCATGAAATTTAAAGCATTGTTCAAAGCTCATTTTTACGAGGTTACTGAGTAGCGATGTCAAATTGCATTAGTTTATTGTTCTCTTGATGAAACCTTGAGTTTTAGAGAAGAATTCAAGCATTGTTCAAGTTCTTTCCATGAGGTCACTGAGTGCTACTGTCAAATGGCATGATTATATTAAAGTGATCCATTAACTCGATATTTTTGTCCCCAAAAGTAAATATTTGAGACGTCAATCATATACCAATATCATTGTAAGATTCTTGAGAATATATGCGAGATTTTCATAGAAATGGAATAATGTTTACCTTGTGAAAAAAAGAGTAAATCTATGTCTGATTTTATCACGATCGTACGAAGTATCCAAATTCGAATACTATAGATGACTTGGTTCTAAAGCGTCTACAGATGCTTTTAAAATTCAAATATCTTAAATATCTCCATAATTAGGGAGACATTTGACAAATCAGACCCATTTAATTCTTCTTTTACCATAAGCCAAACAACAAGGTACAAGAGTAGTGTGAACGCTCCAAGTGATTTTAGTTGAAGTTTTTTCAAAGTAGTTCATGGACCACTTTAATCTGTTTACTGATGTCAGTATGAGTCTCAGTTGAGTTTCTTCATTTTATAAAACAGTGTGCTATACCAAATTTTCATAATATCAAATGGGTTAAATGTAGTAAGTATATGATGACACACGCGGTACCCCGGGGTACCGCGTTGTGTAGCGCCATCTTGTGTCCACTCGAAGCACAACCGTATTGCGTTGTGTATGCAGTGCAGCGTGCGATTGTATGCACGCTATACCCTGGTACAGCCCTAAAAATAAATAAATAATTAAACAAAATGGCGGATATTCGTTTGGTACCCCAGGGTACCATTTATGTCATCATATCATGACTTTTCAATGTGTCAGTAATTGATTTGATGCTCATCTACCGTATTAAAAACGTGTTTCTATAACCACCCTTTTTAATGGTGGGAAAAGATACGTAAGGCATGCATGCACATGTGCATGTATGTTCAGTAAAAACTCACAAATAAATTAAATAAAATCTGTGAAAAATAAATAGGCAAAACAATCTTTCACTGACTAAAACATCAATGAATACGTAAGACTTGAAACAATAAATTTCTTTAATATAATACACAAACAAATTGAGAATACTCTAATGTTGAAAGGACTACAAACATTTCAAAATATGGCTCTGCTTCAAGCAATCAAAAATCTATTTGAAAAGAAATCACTATGAAACAAATAAAAACAAGAGGAAAAAAGGGACAATATAAATTTGCCGGACACATTCAGGACTATTTACTATAAATACAAGTCTAACACCAAAAATGTAGTATCGTGTACCAGAGATCATGTTGTGTTTAACTTGTATACAATTATTTCCTAGAAGTTCAAATCATTATTGCTATAAAAATTGAGACCGTTGAAAATTGTGAGTCAGTTTATTGCTTTCTAAAAGTTCTTCCTAGAGTATATTTCCGTAGAATCCTTATGCATGAATAATTACTTAACAGTACACTTATCATTGCAAATTGTTTCTATGAGTATATGAGTATATATTTGTGTAGCTCACTTGATTTATAATCGAGAAGAAAAGGGTCTAGTATTTCACAATTAAAATCTGCCTTTGCTTTGGTCACTTTTTCAGATAATACATGTAACATGCACATCATTAAACTATAGCTACCAACATTGAAATTCAACAATCAGGAAGATTTAGGGAAATTTCATCAGAAATCAGGGAGATACATGTATCAAATGCATACAACCTAATGATAATAATCTTTCAATAATCAGGGAGATTGGCTGATGGGATAAAATCCAATGCAGCAATCTTGGTCTATTTTCAGGAAATAAGGGAGAGTTTAAAAACTCTTCATTTGGAAAGTAAAATCATCCTTACCCCAAATCTACAATGAAATAGTCACGATAAGAATACATTCTCATCGAGCGCTAGCGTGCAGCAAGTGCGGCAACCCTAAATTAAGTTTTCAGATAAAATAATGAAGTTCAATAGGATTCTAGCCCCAAATTTACTTCGGGTAACATATACTAATGACTGAACAATAAATATTTAGGGCAATAAGTTAAGATAAAAAAACCCTGTTGCTTTATATAATGGTCCCTGAAAATACTCTGGCTTGAGTCTATGGAGAATCCATGTTATACCAAAATCAATCAGTCCTGAGCGGGTTAACTAAAAGAAATAAGGGAGAAAATGGCTAAGAAAAGCTTTCGACTATTAAAACAGTTGAGGTCCTATTCCACAAAACAGGAGTGTAATGCTCATAGCTGTCTGTACCCTACCCCTCCCTATCCTATGGCTACAGAAGGAAGACATAGAAGATTTGTATAAGTGCATATTAAAATACATTCTTTTTTTCTTTTCTGCATTCATATTCATGTACAAATATTATGCGAAACAAACAAAAAAAGGTTTTATTCAAAGGTACAAAGCACATTTTTTTTTTACTGTTTAATTCATAACAAGATTTCAAAGAGCACATTCTCATAAATATCTCTGCACTGTTCTAATCAGCAACTTACACTGAAACAGTATGCTCTTCTCTTCAAAGGCATTTTTAAAATTTTATAGAATAAGCAGAGAACGTGTATTTACAACAGTTGTGAAAGACCAAAAGTCACCTCTCACTGTACTTCTCCTACATTCAATGAACACTTTTAAAGCATCAATTTGTAAAGAAGTCGTATTAAATAGATTGATGCAAAATACTGCTAAAAACTGCTTATCTGCTACAATAACGCCTGTGTAAGAAAAATGAGAGACAATATAGGGCCTAAATTTTAGCCCTCTGAAGGAGATTCTGCTAGGATAGAAAATGTAGGCCCTATATTGACTCTCATTAAATAGATTATCCTCTTAACTCTGCATGATCGCTTTAAGTAACCCTACCAATCAATGATTTGGCTATTGCATTTTAGTTTAGTTTGGTAGCAGCTACAAGAAAATGTTTCAGTTTTGGGTAAGACATACATGTGTCTAATTCAGCATTATAAAACCAGAGATGGTCAGGTCATATATGTGAATCAACATTATACTTGTAGCAATAACTTTTGAGCAAGAAGAATGATATAATAATTCGTTTATCACCCGGCACATATCTTAACAGCTTAAACTTTGGAGATTGTCAGAGGATTATAAAGGAGATTGTGGATATATGCCAAGGTGGAAAAAAAACAATTAACATGTACATACTCAATATTAAAGCCTCCTTTATATAAGTTGTTAAAATAATGTGGGAACATTGAAAATAAAAAACTAATACAAAGTTTGCTTAAAAACAAATTAAGTACAACAAATTCAAACATTTTCTTTAATCTTTGCTATAAAACAGATGGAAATAAATAAGAATCTGTACAACGTAAAATACTAAAAATAGTCTACATAATTTAAAATATATTTTTGAACATTCCACAAACACATGTAGTTAAAAGTAAGGACATCAATCAATTAATATCTTTAAAGCCTGATGCACACCAAAGGATCTGAACAATATTACATACATTACATCCTCACTTCTTCAATTAATTCAGATACTCAATTTGTTGGTCGGATCGTGTAGTGCGCGGTGAGCTGTTAAACATCAAATAGGACAAAAAGGCCAAACATAACTTGGCGGGCAGACGGGATAAGCCAGCGGTAGAAGATCAAATCCTTGAAAAATCTCCAAAACTAACTTCAGTTTTTCTTGATTGATTCACACATCTTTTCGCAGTGTGCAATAGCATGATTTACACATATATACTCCTGGCACCATTCATATTGAGAGTTCTAATTCCTCTCTTCTTTCAGCAAGGCAATAAAGATGAGGAGCTCCTTTCTAGCAACCAGCAAGACATCAAAACTTGGCGTTCGAAAAATAAGCACATCGTCATTTCATTCGTAAAATGAGCACATCGTCATTTGCAAAATATCTTCATTTCAGGCAAGAGGCAAGATGAGAGAGTCGGCTGTGAATCACATCGATGAGTGACCATCTGCAATCAGTTTCACAAACTTTCAACTGCAATCACCTTTGCGAATCATCTACCGTGATTTACATCTGCAGTTGGTAGTCTGCGATCAAGCTAGCCTGCAACCAACCAACCAACCATAATATAATCACATTAGTGATTAGCTGATTGTATATCAGTAATTTCACAGTCATTCAACTGCAATCAACTTTGCGAATCATCCACTGATCAGCGGTCGGCAGTCTGCAATCCCGCTCACTTGCAATCAACCGATCACAATACAATCGCAATAGCGATTAGCTGACTGCAAATCAATACAAATGTCTCGATTATACAATTGACAGCAAAATCATTTTTGTAAAATGATAAACTGTGATTAACATCATCGCTTGCAACCAACTGACTGTGACACGATCAGCAATAACCGGCCTAAATCAGTACGTATGTCTCGATTTAGTTTCAAACCATGTAGGCAAATGACCGACTTCATGTTATACTGTACTTTCTTTTTTATCGCCATTCGGGGATCGAGGAGAGTCATCGCTTTGCATCACAGCCTCGTCCATGATTTCAGGTACACCGTTCAGGTCATCATCATCATTGTCCGAATCGAGTATGGAGTAGTCGATACCGACGACCTCCTCCTGAATTCCCTCATCGTCGAGGACCCTACTCTCTCGCTGGCGGATTTCAGGATCCTCTTCGAACTCGGCTGCAATGTCGATATCAATGGCGGCTGCCAACTCTCCCGATCGTAACCTCTCACGCTTCTTAAATACAGCAACCTGGGAAAATGTAAAATGAAAGAGATTTTGAAAATTAGACATTGCTTACATTTCATTTTTAAAGAGAAGGATATTATCACTTAAAGTGACCCATTCACTTTGTCAAATTCAACCAAAATCACTTGGGACTTAAACATCTATCTTGTACTTTGTTGTTTGGCTTATGGTAACAGAAGGATGAAATGGGTTGTGATTTGTAAAAATGTCTCCCTAATTATGGACATATTTATCATTAAATTTAAAAGCGCTCTGTAATGCTTTACGATAGTCATAATCAATATCAATGGGCAGTAGGTGATATTCATTGTCGATTAATCAGGGGTTGAGCCATTCATGTAAACATGTCTACAGAACTTGGTTACGTGGATTCTTGCCATTAAAGGGATCTAGTAACTTTGTTGACATGTGCAAAAAGTGATGAATGGTAATGATAATACAATGTACATTGTTGTTATCTGATATGGGTATTGTGTTCAAAATTTCTAGTTTAATGGACATTATATGGCCGAGTAATGAGCAAAAATTCTCATTTTGTATACGGTTACGACTATCCAGTGGATAGTTTAACATCTGAACACTTCAATCCTAACTATTTTTTTAACAAAATGGAAATTTGAAAAACCCAAACCTGCTTCTATTGTTATACAAATACAAAACAAGGTATGAGGGAACTGCTAGAATTCCAGTTGGATTTGGAGGATTTGGACAATGTTACTAGATCCCTTTAAAATGAAGATCTTACCTCTCTCTTGAGGTCTATGATCCTGTCCTTGAGTTCCTCTATCCTCTGGTTGCTCTCGGCCTGCAGGAACGAGTTCTTCGTCACTAGTTCCTGGTTCTGTAAATGATGAAACAAATAATACAAATGGTGCTGTTAATGATGAAGGAAACAATACAAAAATAAGGAATAAAAGGGAAGATTATATTGGGCTAGGGTCTATGCAAATTGTTTGTTACAAGGTGGGAAAGGGAGATGGGTGGGGGGGGGGGGGGGGGGTGAAGCCCAATGAGAGCTTTAAAAATGGCCATATTCGGGCAAAAACACCTCATAATCGGGGAACCTCATGTCATATTCAGGCAAAGTCATATTACATTCGGGCATACTAGTGTCATATTCGGGCAAAATCCTGTCATGTGTAGCCAAAAATTATGCCATCTTCAGGCAAATTTGATAAGTTTTCGGGCAGCAAAGTGCCATCTTTTTCTATTTTTGTTTTGCTCATTAGGTGAAAATTTGGAAGGATGGTATTCTAGCAACAGTCCCCCTCCCCCCCCCCCCCCCCCCCCCCCCCCGCCCCGGTGAAAATGTGCCTGTACGCCAAGGTGTTATGCTCAAAGTCAGTATACAATGGACTGATATAGAGTAAGAGATCATTCTCTTCTTCATCTTTCCTTCATTTTGTTGGGTGAGAAGGGCATTAAGTCAATTTTGTGCTAAATTGAGTTATGCATACCATCTTGCAGGTCGGAACCTCCTCTACATGATGCAAAACTTTCAGATAATAATTATTTTTAGTTTTGGTGAACATTCTGCAAGTATAAAAGAGAGCTACATTTGGTTTCTACGTGGCTTGCAAACTTTTAAACATGAATGGGTGGAATTCACAAAGGAGGTTTGTAGGAGGTTTGTACAAACCATGGTTTGACCATGGCTTACATCTATGGAATGCCATTTGTAAACTGATGTAGAAAGAATGTAAACTCCTTGTTAACTCCTTGTTAGCAATGTTGATTTACAATTTACTTGTATACGAGCAGCATTCCATAGATGTAGACCATGGTCAAACCATGGTTTGTACAAACCTCCTACAAACCTCCTTTGTGAATTCCACCCAATATCTCCGAAATACAAAAGGTGAAAATAAAGGGCCCTTCTCTATCTTAACCAACGATCTGTTCTCATGGCTGGCTCTCTTCAAATCATAATTTTACAATCCATTCAAAATGTAGATAAGCACTGACAACGCTGAAATTGCACTTTGTTTTTCAAATGTAATTAATTAAGTGCTTGACATTTGCAAAACCAATATTGCTTAATACCCGGTTAATAACTAGCAAAAGAATTAAATTCACTTTCTCATTGCTCACAAAAAAATTTACATTTAAATAATTTCAAAACCAGCCCCAAAACACACCCCTAAATTTGGATATAGCCAGCCCTCTTGTTTGCCTTTAAACTTTGGGTAGAACAACATTACAATTATCATAATAATAATAACACACCTGGATATCTAGTTCTGAAGTCCTCTGTCTCAGTTCGATCAACTCGGCATTCGCCTCAGCCTCACGTAACCGCACGTTTATCATCTCCTCTTTGCTCTGTGGTTAATATATAAACAAGAAAAAAGGGATATTGAGAAAACGAAAGTAATTCAAACATATAGAGAAACTGACCAGAAATATATAATGTGATTGACAACGGAATCTCATTTTCTTTGCTCTTTTTCAATCAAAAAGAAAGTAAGAAAAATTAGGAAACAAAATTTTTATTGCAATGTAGAAATCCGCTTTAATGCTCATTATAGTCGGGGAGTATTGTGATAGTTGTAATACAGTAGTTGTTTAATTTCATCAAATGGAAGTGAGAGGGCCAGTCCTGGCCAGACTATAAACAAGAAAGAAAAAGGATAAGATAAAGGGAAGGTAAGAAAAAAATAGAACACAGTATTGTTTTACGATATAGGAATCCTTTTCAATGTTCATGATAGTTGGGCACTATCATGATAGACATAATAGTTGTGTTAATTTCATCCCGTGAGAGTTACAGAGGACCAGAATATAAACATGACAAAAAAAGAATAAGAAAAAGGGAGTAAGAAAAACCGAACACGATATTGTTTTACGATATAGAATTAGAAATCCTTTTCAATGTTCATGATAGTCTGGCACTTATCATGATAGACATAATAGTTGTGTTTAATTTCATCACGTGGGAGTTACAGAGGGCCAGACAGGTAGAATCTTATCTAAGATCATGATTTGATAATTGATAAGTAATAAACACTCCAAATGTAGCCTAATGCTACATGAATACATTTATAAAAAAAAGTTAAAACTCTAATATTCTTTTGTATTTTATACCGAGTACTTGACTAATACATACATGTAGTACAATCTGCCGACAAGAGATATATAATGTATGAATACTGATATCAAAGATAGAACAAGTTCTTAGCAAGCGAGTCAAAATTTGTGTTTGCTTTTCTTAAACAAACTTGATTGTCTACATGGTCAATATGTACTTGTATTGTGACAGTAAAAATGACAGAGATAATTACTGTTATGCTGATTAAAACAGTCTACTTGTATTTTTTACATAATTATGTACACAAACTTTTCAAACGATTGCAACTAAGCAGATATCTTGGTGAAGAATTTTCCCTCATATTCTAGCAATTGTCCTGCTTACATTATTAAATCAAATTTCCAACGTGTGCTGTATCAAAATCTCTCTACATAAAGTTAGGCAAAGTTACAAATTAACCTTTTTTCCTTTTTTTGGCCCAGTCGGGCAAGTACAATCAAAATCTTTCAAATGGAAGTAGCCCCAAAGCTAAATCTGGTGGTCCCAAACAAAGAACAAAATCAAAAACTTTGTTAGGGTTAGGGTGTCCATTTGGGCAAGTAAAAATTGGCATTAAAGGGGACCACCAGGCAAAGAACAACACATACTTATAAGTTTTGCTACCCTTTTGTGATATCAAATAGATACCCAACATTTTGCAAAGGGTTGTGTAATTCATAAACAATGCAATTCATTACCACCACTTACGGAACCACTATTATTTCCTGGTTCCATACTCGCCAAACATTTGCGAGTGCGCCAATCTATTCACGCGTACGTTTGGAGACAATAGAATCCCGGACGATTCGTTCACTCTGGACAAAGGTAGTCTTCGTACATGCAGACCCATGTACATTATTATGTTGTAGTATGGTGATGCATTTTCCAATTATATATATTTTTTTTGGAAACATATTTTTCTGAACTTGTTGATGGAATGGACTACTAAAGATGTTACCTTTCATTTATAAGAATATTATTTTTGGGTGGTGGTACCCTTTAAGATATCTTGTATCACTGGTGGTGTCTTTGATGTCAGATGAAACGATCAATTTAAAAGACTTTTATCTTAACAATGGCGATAATATCTTCTTTCGTGTTGAAATGGGGTAATGGTATTATACAACTACAAGTTATTCCAATCTGATCTTGTTTATATCCAATTCAAATTTGTTTGTATCATTGGAAGACATACAGTAGTTATCTTACTAATAACAAATTTCTTTTGAGTTGAAACAGAATGATAGGAATATAACTACCATCAGTAATTCCTATCTTGTTCCATCTATTCAAGATAAGTTCTGGGTCCTTAATGTCATATGATTATGAAGTGGGCAATTTAAATGACATTGGTAATCTTACAAATTACGATAACTATTAAAAAGTTAAAAATATTGCCTCTGCCCTAATCGGCTATTCATATATTTACACACATGTCTACTTAAGCTTTATGTATCCTTAGTTTACATATTAGAGGCTGATAGAGGCTTTGATATCAGTTAAGTTGCTGATTCGAAAGAGGCATGTTATCTTTTATAATGATAATGATGTTTATTGTGTTCTTCAAACAGCTTCTAAAATAAAGTGTTAGGAATGAAACCTCTGAACAACAATAATAACAATTATATATTGATTCTATATTTATGTCAGCAAAGACTCGTGGTGCATAGTTATCATTACCCCTGGTTATCTGGGCACATTTCAAACCTGCACCATTATGTTGTGCACTTTCTCAACTACTCGGGGAGCATACAAGCCGCAAGCAAGTTACATATTGGCACATGAAGCTAATTCCCACCCACCCAAGCTACATATTCATAATCCTAGCAGAAAATATGAATGAAGTGTCTTGCTGAAGGACATTTAATGCATCCACTGGCTTTGAACTCTGGACCGCAAGATTCAGAGTCAGGCGCCTATCTGATCGTACCACAACACGTCCACAAATAACAATGCAATATCTACACAGTTGGTTTTCAGTAGCACCATGTAGGAAGGGATGAGAGATGGATAGTCCAGAAAAGGACAATAGTATTCTTTCTAGAGCTTGTAGTCCAGAAAAGGACTATATGATAGTGCATGTATAGATTATTGTAGGGGTAAAGTAATGTAGTAAGAAGGGCTTCATGTTTCATGAATAAAGCTTGACTGTCTGCTGGAACAATTAAATTACATTAAAATAAACTATGAGTTTACTAAGTATCTACATCTACTAAATGTTTTATTCAGTCATCAGAAAGTACAATATTTTGTCATAGTGAGGCATGAACAATGTTCATTTTCTGACAAGTGGGGGAGCTGTTGAATTTTCTGTCAGTCTCTGAGTTGAGTGTCCACTTCCTAGGGTTGTGAAGCTTTACAAAGGGTGTCCTTAAAATCATTGTACTTCTTCCTTGCAGGCTTTTTTACAGCGTGATAATTTTACATTTATAGTGACTAACTCACCCTGGCTACGAGCTTGCATCTAGTTCTTTCTGTGCTTCATAGAGGGCGCTCTGTATAAACTCCTCTTCCCTCCTCTTACTGGCCTTACGGTTTTTATGGCCATTGCACAGTGTAATCATCAAATTACAAAAAGAATATCTGTTCATAATAATGACACAGACACTTTTTAAATTTAACAATAAGAGGAAAACTGTCTCGATCTAGCTTGCATAGTTCTTTCTGTGGTTCATAGAGGGTGATTTGTAACTCCTGCTCCCTCTTCAGCCTAGCCACGAGGTCTTAATGGCCACTACCCAGTGTGATCATGAGAAGGTTACAAAAAATCAACTTTTATTAAAGTTTTGCCCAGGCATTTAAACAAAATTATTAGAGAAAGATTGATTGGAGGCAGACCAACTTACCCTGGCTTCAAGCTTGCATAGTTCTTTCTGCGCTTCATAGAGGGCGCTCTGTAGTTCCTGTTCCTTCTTCTCACTCAACTCCAAGTCGTGTTTGGTCTCCAACCTCTCCTCCTCTATCCTACGCATCTGGTTACTCGTCATCTGATTCTACGAAACAAAATTTAATAAAAGGTAGAAATAGAAATTAGTTTGTGTTCGATATGATATGAAATTTCATTTAATTTGCTATAATCATCATATCATCTCCACCAACATCACAGTCATCATCATCAATCATCGTCATCACCACCATCATTATCAGGATATGTTTGATCTCTATCATCTCCTCCTCTATCCTACGCATCTGATGACTCGTCATCTGGATCTACGAAAATAATTTATAAACGGGAGTAAATAGTTTAGTTGTCCATATTTTATTTTATATCACTGCTATTATCATCATAATCATCAGCATCAGGGTAATGATGATCCTTATTACATGTCAACAACTTCATATAATCATCATCACCATCAACAGCATTAATATCATCTTAATTGTCATCATCATCTTCATTACTTTTCGTCATCTTCATCATCACCACCAACACCACTATGACCATCATCACCATCCTTATCCATGCTACCAGCATCACCATCACCATCACCATCATCATCACCATCACGACCATCATCATCCTTATCCCTGCTACCAGCATCATCATTATCATTCCATCACTATCATCATCATAATCACGACCATCATCACCACCATCATTACAGTCTTGAACATTATCAATGTTTTTATTTTAATTATCGTTTTGCAGGAGGAAGGGGGAATAAATATTAACTCAACCTTATAGGAATTTGGTTGACAATGAACACTTTATGAATTCTATTTTTAAAAGAAGAAACGGGTCAGTTACCTGTGTCTGCAACTCCATGACCCGCTGTTGCGTTTCCTTGAGGTCGGCGGCCGTGTCGGCTTCTCTTAGTCGCACCGACATCAGCTCCTCCGTCATCTGCTGCATCGTCGGCCGGTTGTTCGACCCCTTCTGTCTCCCCGTCATCTTCTCCAGGTGTTTCTGGGTTATTGAAGATACATATATTTTGTAAGAGTTATAATAGTCTATGAAATCTATAAAATCTTATACACACATGATTGTTACATATTGTTGCATTGATGCACATGTTCATGTTCAGTTTATCCTGCCTCATATCACTTTGAAATGGTTCACTTGTTTCATTTCTGACAATGGACCTGGGTTTTCTATGTTTTATATTTTGCACTATTCTTTTGAACTAAATAAAGATGAAACAATTTCTCCCACTTTAAAAGAACGTTTTATTTAGATACATGTAGCACAGGGGGTAAATCAGAAGAATTATAGATGGAAGCAGTGTTAAAAGGTGTTTGAAAGGATATTGGAAAGGGGGAATAGGAATAGGATATTCATCAAGGGAGGGGGGGGGGTGGGCAAAGATGAAAGTTCACTGTTCCAATAAAAAAAGTTCATTGACCCTATGACCCATACCTGCCAGTGGCTTTCGAGGTCGTTGACCTTTTCCCTCAGCTGAATTGTAAGATAGGTTGAAGTTCATTGACCCTATGACCCCTACCTTCCAGTGGATATCAAGGTCATTGCACTTTTGTTCAAGTTTTGTGAGGGCTAGGCTGGCAACTGTCTCAACAAACATTGCTGTCTGTAAGCACCAAGCAATAGGGTTAAAGTTCAAATGTCCCAATAAGAAAAAATCATTGACCCCATGACCCTATGACCCTTACCTGCCAGTGGCTTTCGAGGTCGTTGACCTTTTCCCTGAGCTCCTTGAGGGAGAGGTTGGCCTCCGCCTCCCTCAGCTTCACAGCGATCAGCTCATCTTGGAGAGCAGCGATGGAGAGCCCGGGTTCTTTCCTCAGCTTGTTGTTGATCTGCCGTGGGATTTGAATTTTGTGATGAATTCATTACAAAATGTTTAAATCCTTTGATATATGTGGGCCCCGTTGCAGAAAGCGATACAATCAATTGTACATTTAATTGTAAGTCAGATCGTGTGTTCTAAATTGCGCAAATCTAATTGGTTGAAATGCACACATTTTCAGCCTTTAACAATAATTGTAACCTACAATCAATTGTATCTCTTTCTGCAACGGGCTCCTGGTATGATAAAATTACATTGACAAATATTAATAACTTCCAACATTTCAGTTTACTAATTGACATTTATAAAAAATGTTGGGAAGATAGTAAATCATTATGCAGTACATTTAATATACAGGCCAAGTTGATAATTATATTTGTATTGCATTTACTTTTTGTATACAGTTTATTTATGCAAGTCACAAATATTTATCATATTATAAAGAATCATGAACAGAATTAATTTTCAAGTTAATCGAACAACTTCATGTGACAGAACAGAAAAAAATCCTTAAAATCATTTTTACTATACATTTGTTGCATAGACAAATACAAAATAATACATTATTTAGAGAAAAGGTAATAAAACAGGATCAAAATATTGGACAATGGAAATACAATCACTAATTAAAAATTAATTAATAAAATATATTAAATTTAGATCAGTAATCAAGCATTTCAGGTTAAGTATATGTATTTGTTGTTCAGTAAAGGGGGCATGATACATGCATTATTAATAATAGCATTTCTTTGTGAAAGCATTCATGTTTAAAATGGAGTTGGGATGTTGATTGTGGGGCGTCGAAGGGAAATGGCACGCAAAACAAAAAATGTGAATGAAGCTGTAAAGATTAAATAATACCAATAACTATGAAGGCTGGTGAGAAATACGTACATAAATAATATGGATGAATTGAATATAATAAACAAAGCAATGAATTTATGACCAAATTAATCAAATTAAGATTTTTTTCATGAGAATAATTTACATAAACTGCATATATACAGATCAAAACAGAAAGAAATAGAACAAGGGGAAGAATTAGACCAATAGTACACCCTTTTATTTAGAAACATTATTAGTTGTCCCTAGCTATAATAGTAAATAAATAGATTATTTTAAACATAATAAAAGTACTTGAAAACATTTTAAGAAACCTTTTTGATATTTCTAAATTAATTTTCTTTTCAACTATGTTTTCAAGTACTTTGATTTCAATTTTCAATCACCCTTTTTAATCACAAGTATATTGTTAACTTAAATAATGAAGTAGATATTATGATAATATACACCGGAGCTATTCTTTGCTTTGCTACTTAACAAGAAAAGTAACTGAGCAAGATATGTGTACTTTTTATTTGAACAAGTACAGTTTTGCGGCCAGTATATGAACGCAAACAATAACGTGCTACAGGAATCATTTGCGGCCACAAAACGCACGACTATGCTATATCTTTTTTTAGGTTGTCTAGAAACTATTTTATGCTTTCCTACTAAAGAAAAACAACTGAGCAAGATACTTAGCATATATGGTTGAATAAATATTTGTTTGCGGCCACTATATACAGTATATATGAACTAAAAGAATACACTGCTAATATGATATTGCGGCCACAAAGCGGACGATTATGCTGTAACTTTTCTAGGTTGTCTACTAAAGAAAAATAAATAGCATATGGTTGAATAAGTAGTTTTTGCGGCCACTATAAAGTATATGGACTAAAAGAATAATTAACTGCTACATGATTTTGCAGCCACAAAGCGGACGCTTTATAAATGCTGTACCTTTTCCAGGTTGTCAATCTTGCCGTTTAGGACCTTAAGCGTTTGCTGGGACTCCGCCTCTTTCAGGCGGACCGTGATCAACTCATCCTGCAGCTCCATGACCACCGTCTCAACCTCTTGCTCCAACGTCCCGGAGTGATCGTTCTTAGCCTGAGAGGACACACACAAACACCACGACAGACAAACAAACACACACACACACACACAAGAGAGAGGCAAACACACATGAACATCCATGTGCATTTTAATACAGACACGCACAATCACACAGAAAAAAACAGGTGCATGTTTCCATATTTATCCACACACACAAACAAACGAACAAACAGACAGACAAACATACAGACAAATTCAACATAAAAGGAAATAAAAAGGTGATACTTCAATAAGTTTCATGCGCATTCCTTTCAACGGTTGATTTAGTGAAATATTAGTTACGCTTGCAGGATGATTTAAGTTGTAGTACTGAGCTAGTTTCAAATTAAAATAGTCTACTAAAATAAAACAAACTTCCAACCAAAGTTCTAGAAGAAAGTTCATATTATTCAATAACTTTTTGATTTGTACCCTTTCTCCAAATTATGAATATCTTCTTGGGTACAGTATTTCAATATGAAATCATAAGGTTAGTAGTATTTTTAAGAGTTTGAAATGTTTTTGCAAAAAGTGATATCAGAATATATTCTGAATAACCCTAGTGTTACATTGCCAATTAAACTTTGAATATTATTGCAACCATAAAATATGTAAAAAAAGTTACTACACTATAAAAGTGATATTTAATCCTGCCTCATCAAATACAAATGCAGCGGAAATCAGTTACATATTGTTACATATTCTATACACACACCATTATCTAACTAGACAAATACTTTGTGTCAATACCAGATTCAAAGCATATTTGATCAAGACAAACACAAAATTGGGAGTCTGATTTTATTGCTGCTTCTGATCATAAAAGATTCTCTTTTGGAATGCAACTTAAAATAAAATTGTTAATCTTCTTCCAGCAAAAGATGAGGATGTGATTATCCTTTTTTCATTGCAAGAGAAAAAAAAATAATACATTTTCTTCATTAACAGTTAAAATGGTAAAATTTGTACTTAAATGTGACGATACAATTATTGTTATACTTTTCTGACAATTCACAAGCATAAGTAAAATGCGAGACAATGATCTTCATGCATAAACAATCAATGAAAACATAGACAAATGTTAACTAAACTAAAAACATGCAATATAAGTAAAACAAATACAAAACAAAACCATTTCATAAATAGACAACAATTGTGAACAATTAGCATATTTAGAATAAATGCTGATTAATATGAAATAAAATGAAAACATGCAGAATAAACAATGTTTATTATAATATATTATTGCATATACAGCACGAAATAAATATATGTGCGTTAAATTGTTTTTGTTAGTGAACGATTCCCATACATACATGAAACACAAGAAAATGGCAGTTTGAAAAAAGATAAAAGTTACATAATTTTTGTAAGAAAAGAAATATTAGCCAATATTTGTAAACATTGTTTAGTTAAATATAGCAAACATTTCATTGGAATAAGTGGAAGGTTAATTAGGTTAATATGTTGATAAACTAAAATGAAGCTATGTTTCAAATTATTTCTAGACTTCTAAAAGTATGTTTCAAAATTATTACCTTAATCAAAATATGACACACAACATATGAACCAGAATCATCCACTCTCCAAATCACAATAAAAACCATAAAAAAAAGGAAAACATTCATCTTGTGTAAATATTATCAAAGATGTATGTCAATATTATTCCATTTACCCTGTTTGATTAGATCTTAACGTGTGATTACAACTATTCTTTACACAAGGTGAAAAAGGTTTTGCCAAACCGCACACAATAGTTCAACCCTGGAGGCTGGAAATATGCAAAATGCATCGCAAAGGTTGCAGAAATTGACAATCTGTCTAAAAAAGTATTATCAAATATGATGGATAAGAAAAGAACACGGGTATTAGGAGTACAGGACAATCATAATGGATATGAGAAGAATGTGTAGAAGGAAGGAGAAGAAGGAAAATGGAGGGAGGAGGATGAGGAAGAGGAAGAGGAAGAGGAAGAGGATGAGAATGGAGAGGAGAACGGAGAAGAAATGGACGAGGAGAAGAAGAATTGTGATAGATGAGGAGGGGATGAGGAATATAAAGAGCATGAGGAAAAGAGGATAAAGGAAAGGAAAAGAGGATAATGGAAAGGATAAGGGGCTGATAAGAAGAAGAATGAACATGAATAAAAGATGAGCATGGGGAAGATAAGAATTGAGAGGAGAACGGAGAAGAAATGGATGAGAAGAAGAATTGTGATAGATGAGGAGGGGATGAGGAATATAAAGAGCATGAGGAAAAGAGGATAAAGGAAAGGAAAGGAAAGGAAAAGAGGATAATGGAAAGGATAAGGGGCTGATAAGAAGAAGAATGAACATGAATATAAGATGAGCATGGGGAAGATAAGAATGGAGAGGAGAACGGAGAAGAAATGGACGAGGAGAAGAAGAATTGTGATAGATGAGGAATATAAAGAGCATGAGGAAAAGAGGATAATGGAAAGGATAAGGGGCTGATAAGAAGAAGAATGAACATGAATATAAGAGGAGCATGGGGAAGATAAGAATGGAGATGAAAAAGGGGAAGAGAAGAAGAGGAAGAGGAAGAGGAGGAGGGAGTGAGCAAAGAAAAATAAGAAGAGGTAAAGATAAAAAAAGTGTAAAAAATAGCTCGGAGGGAAAGAGATAGGAATCTTAAGAAGTCAATGAAAAACAGCTCCCAGACAAAAAGATAAACATGTATGATATGATGAAAGGAGGTTATTAAAATAATAGATAATACCCTGGGAATTTCTGTCGGAATGCAAACTAGAGAATAATGCGACCCTCAAAATGTGACTATCATTTCCATTTGGAACCACTACAAGACCATCGCAACAAAATTGACAATCAATCAATCACCACTACTCATGCAGCAAAAAAACCGATTAAGTTTAATAATTCAAGCAGTAATACCGTTCACATGTACTGTTGCTTTCCAAAGAAGACAAATACAAAATTCAGAATTTCATGTTTAAGTTATTCTATTCTCATCAGCCCATGCATTAACAGAATTCTCCTCTGAGAACAAGAAGGTAACTTTGCAGAAAGTTGATAATGTAACTTGCAACCTTTTGGCGATCTACAAACAAAACGCCCCTTTCATTTACCAATCAAAATATCAATAACCTTTAAGCTGCATTTCCATTAGAGCGAATTTCCATGGCGAATTTTTGTTTTCGCAGCGAATTATTGAAAAAATCTCTCTGAGGAGCAATTAAAAAAATTTGCATGGGAATATTCGCCATGTGATATGAATAATATATGAATAACACTGATTTGGTCCGTGCGAATGTTCGCCACGGAGATTTGCTCTAATGGAAACGCAGCTTAACTCTTAAAGCGAGTCAAAAAGACAAAAACATAATCATTCAATTATTCTATCCTCAGCAGAAATGTATACATGAGTCCATGCATAACACTGTCCTCCGAGAGCTAGAAGGTGGCTATTTTAAACTCAGATGCAGAAAGCAGATATCAAAACATGCAACCATTTTTTTTGCATTCAATAGACATCATACCCTTTAATCCATCAAAAATATTATTCACTTGAAATTGTTTTAACACATCACTACAATTTAATCATTCTATTCTCAGCAAAGATTTATTTTGACAGTACCATCCTTTCAGAAGTCGAAGCTAAATCTGTATATAGGATATAGAAAGTAGATTGTCCATGCTTCACACGTCCCCACTACTTCAAAACTTGACAGTCAAGAGACTACTTGCCCTTTACCCAAGGAGCTCCAATCAAGGTACGAAAGGGAAATGGCTATTTTTATTGGAGAATAATCCAACTAAATCACATGCAAAAGATGGGAGAAAGTAACCAATGCATATCATACACGCCTCCACACTTTTTTGTCCATACTGGCCAATTCGGGCACGTGAAATTAAAAATGTTGACATTTTACTTGCCCCAATATAAAATTAACTTGCCCTCTTACTTCTAGATGAGATTCACATGACATTACATTGTTCTCTCGTAGTTAAACAATTACTGCCACAAGCAAACTAGATAATTTTAACTTGCCCTGGGTAAGTGGACTAGTAGTAATAGTGTCAAGCCCTGGCATATAGGAGGAAGAGTTCCTCATATATGTATTTTCATGCCACATAGTTCAATCTACATTACATCATCCAATGTTGTAGATAGGAGAAAGTATCTAACCAATAAAAGGAGGAAGAATTGCTGGTACGTCTATTCATTGCACAAGGGGAGCAATTAAAGACATTCAAATTTACACTAAACTCCTATGCTGTAGATAGGAGAAAGTATTCAATGTATACAGGAGAAATAGTATAGATCTCCATTAGACATTTAACTAACATAAGGAGTAATGTAAGTCATACCACTCAAATGCCCAAACTACAAAGAAAGTCATTGTCGACAAAGTTTTAAATGAAGCATTTGATGCCTACAAGTTGGATATCGACAGACAACCTGAGACAACCTGTCCCATTATTTCACCAAGATGCAATTTTAGAAAGACTATAATTTGCCTAAATGAGAAATCTATCACAAGTTTATACAGATTATCAGACGCTGCACAAAGGGAGAAATCATTGTCATACCATTCAAAATCGCTCTATGAAGAAAGTGTATCGAATAAAGAAACTTCTGATGCCTTCAAACTTTGAAATCAACAGACAACTTGCCCCATAACCTCACCAAGATGCAAAAGAGGAAGAATTTAGAGAGGAAATGTATCACTTTTTTTTTTTAAAGATAAAAGTTATCTTGGGAAAGTTTGAAAGTCGGGCACCTTGCATATATTCTTTAGATTAAATTCATACCTGGTAGTAGACAACATAGTCAGCACTAAAACGCCTGCTCATTGACGGAACAGACTAGAAGTGGGATACAATGGTTACCCCCAAATGAAATAAATGTAAATGTACATTATTATTATTATTAGTTGGGCAAATTAGGAAATTGGGGGTGGGGGGGGGGGGGGGGGGGAGAAAGATACTTGCCCCTTCACTGTCCCACCCCACCCCACCCCACCCATGGGGAACTGAGATCATAATAAAGTGGAAACTTTGAATAGTGACTAACATGAAACAAGAAAAGTTGCCACTGTTGAAAGGTGACCTTTATAGACAGGTCCTATAAGATTGCCTTTTGCTAAAGGGTTCTTTTTTGGTGGCCACATATAGTATAGACAGGTAGCCCTATTGACACATGTTCAACTATATTTTAGTTTTTAGTTTGATTTTATATCATTAGCTACCCCTGGTGGGAATCTGATCAATATTTTATAGATAAAGGTTGGTTTATATCTAGTACAGACAATTGCTACAATAAAATTACATACAAATCTAGTATACCGCAGGACTACTATTGTAGATAAAAGTTGCTTAGTAATGTACACCAAATTGCTACAATACAATACCCCAAAAAATAGTTCTAGCATACCTTGGGGCACTAATTGTGGTCTGTAAATATAATATGTACAGAAGTGCGGAAGTTTGAAGAGTACCACAAGTCACAACAAACACTGTTTTTCTGCAGCAAACAAGAATATATGCAAACTATATAATACCCAAAAGTACATGTGTTTACCCCATACAATGCACATGACCTTCTGAAAGAATGTGGCCTTTTGCCCCCAATTTCAATTTTCATAAAATAAAAAAAAGTTCAGGACTAGCCATGAAGATATTCAGGGTGAGTGAATGAAGGGATTACATTCGTTATTCATTCTGAACACACAATTTCCACTTGTAACCCTATCAAAAAAGTAATATGTAACAAATACGTTCATATTCCTTGTTAGAGTATAAATAGTATAAATTTGGTTGAAATTCATATGAATGTTTTCATTGCTAGACTGGTTGGCTGTGGTTTCATGCATTTATCTTTGTCATCAATTACTTTTGTTATTATTATAAACAGCTCTCTAGAGACCCAAACTTAGAACTACGCTTGCATATATATTTTGATCGATATCAATTTCTTTAAAAACTCTTCGTCGATTGCCATGCATTCATATAATTTTTGCGGGAATTTTTGCGGGAATTTTCACTAGATTTATTTGTCTTCAAAATATCTGTTTTTAAAGAAGAAAAACAATGTGAAAACAATAGAACAACAGTTTAAAATTGATCAATAATGTTTAAAACATCCATGTAAACAAACTACTGCACTTTATTATTTAGAAAACAACCCTGAAAGAATCAATTCATTCCCTTACCAACTAAAAACAAAACAGGTAATAGCCCACATGCATGACCAAGTCCCCTAAATTAACAAGCATACATAAAGCCAGTTCTTCAAATTCCAATCGCATCTCACACACACAATCATTCATTAGTCATTCTGAACACTTGGCAACAAATTTGACAGACCAGTATAAACTTCCAAATAAATTCACATCATACGTTCACATGACATCAAGGATGCAACACTTGTTATGTACAAAACAGATGATGGTTAGTTAGTTTGTATACGACATGTGTATATATTCTAGGGTCTGTATGTTGCACAATAACTGAACATTCATCGGAACAAGCGCGAGTCCATAAATATCATTGGTAAGAGTTGGATTTCACTTCAAAAGTCTCCAAGTATAGTTGGAAAGAAAAGGCGCATAAAAGTCCATAAATATGGTTAATAATAGTTGGAACTCAATTCAAGTTTTCAAATATGGTAAGATGGTTAAATTTAAGACATGTATATTATTGAGCACAATTTGAACTCCCAAGGGAGCATGCAGCTAATGCACAGCCATAATGTGGCACCAGCCTACCCATTCAAATGTAAACAAATAACAGGCATCTAGCGTAAGCATATCGAGACATATTTACACTCGTGGGTTGAGAGGTCGTACCGTACAAAATGTTTTTATTTGTTTACAAATATGTCCAGCATGGGTATTGAACCCACGACCCTACAAGTGGTCTCATCATAAACCTACGGAGTAGAAGATCCATGTTCTGATAGAATGTTTCATTTTTGTGCAACTCGGACCCTGGAACAACTCCAATACATGTACTACTAGTACGTGGACAGTGGTGTAGTCCCACGTGGTGCGTTTCGGCGTTTGTACCTGGTGGCGGACCTTGAGGACCTGGTAATAGAGCTCATACTGAGGGTCGTCGCTCTGTGTGTTGCCCATCAACACTCAATCAAAGGCTGGGGGAAACTGTTCAAGGATTTGCAGAATGGACATTATTTTAGAATTTAAAGTCGACTATGTGGACTGAGACGTCACATAATTTGTCATGTTTGAAATCAGTTTCGGCTACGCTCAAAATTAGCACAGGCCCGCTTGCCGGAGGACCACTAAAAATGAACGTTGGGCCACCAAATTTCTTCAATGCTTATAATTCCTCTGGCTGAATGGGCAACCAAATAGAACAGAATTGTTCATGTTTACTTGGTTTGGGGCCACTAGATTCAGGTTTCTGGCCACTAGAATAAAAAACAATCTTGTTTTTACTTGCCCGACTGGGCCCCAAGAAAAATAGTTCATTTCTAGCATTGCACAAGTAACGATGTCATGTTTGGAGTCATTACGCGTGTGCAAAACATTGTCTTTTAGTTTTACCATCTCAAACATGGCATAAATTTGTCAGTCTACATAATCGACATTTGAGCAATACCTTTAATTATCCAACAATAGGGCAAGGGAGAGGCAAGTTGAGGTAGGTTGAATAAGAAGGAAACAACGGTATTCATGTACCTAACATTGCATTGAAATACTCCATAAATTCCTTTTTCTTTTCTTTATAGCTTTTTTCAATTGATACATATTTGGTTTTAATAGAAAAACAGAAAGAGCAGCTGATTATTAGTTTCCTTAGATCAAAATCAATTTGATTTCCATTAATAATTTTAACATAATAGATGCAGAGCCTGCAATAATTTCATGTTCATAAACTAATTTTAGCTTGCAATCTTCATAACAAAAACATAGAATAGAAAGTGTGCACTTTTGAAAGGAATAGACATTTGTGCATATAGCAATCATCATGTAATAGAAAATCAACCTTTCTCACAAAATAATTCAAAATCTTACCTAAGACAAAATGTTTTCCTCGTACATTAAATGCTCCGCAAGATGCATGTACTTGTATAATACATGTACATGTACATATAGCTACAAAATATATACCAGTAAGAAATCCTAGAGGTCCCAAATGGTAACTGCAATGCCAGCATGTAGTTGAAGTCTAAGCCCACCTCTGCTAATAATAAATAACCTTTCAGTTTTTGCGTCAGCTAAAGCTATGCGAATAACTGTATAAATACAAACACATTGCCCTCATAAACCCTGCATTCCAAGTCCCTAAAGCCAATATACAGATGGCATCAAGCCGGGTAAACCAAGCCGAGTATAATACAGTATGTATACACGCAGTATACTTACTCTGATTTTGTTCCCCCTTCTAATTATTTGTGGTGGGAGTATTAAAATTGCCCCTTTTTATTGTGTGCCGAGCTGGGCTTCGGAAGTTAAATCTGGTCGCTCCGTTCTAGTAAAACACAAAAGGAATTACGGCACCCCTTGGGCAGTCAAGCAAGATAATGAGCCTATGGCTAGTTAAGCCGCCCTCCTCTCAGCGCATACACACACACACGGACAAGTGCATAATATGCGACGCATCACCTTTTCATAAATAGATAGATAAAACCGTAGTCCGATTCCTCCTACTTCCTCCTTGCATGCATCACATATTTATAGCTGACAGGGCATGTCATCTTCCGCATACATATATTATCCACACATCTGGTGCATGCATCCGAGATTCCAAGACGGGATGATGCTCATGCACCGTAGATGTCTTATCTTCGGTAGGGAGTCGAGACGGCCAATTTGTGGTCTCAAATATCGCCAGCTACGACAGATGGGTTACTCAGACCTCTATTAGCCTGTAATTTACTTCAGCATGTATGAATCACTTTCTAATTGCAGCCACTGTATCCGAGATGTGATGGGAGGCGCATACATGTATCTATTAAATCTTCACTAGGGAGTTGAGACGGCCAATTTGCGTTCTCAAATATCGCCAGCTACGACAGATGGGTGTACAAGATGCCTGTAATTTACTTCCGCATAGATGAGGTATCATGCATGCATCACTTTCTATATCCACTTGCTG
Source organism: Echinarachnius parma (assembly GCA_037951105.1). Taxonomy (NCBI): domain Eukaryota; kingdom Metazoa; phylum Echinodermata; class Echinoidea; order Clypeasteroida; family Echinarachniidae; genus Echinarachnius; species Echinarachnius parma. The sequence continues at coordinate 97,266 of JBAMJV010003426.1, forward strand.
CCACAGACACAGTTATATCAGAGATGGGTCGGGTACATGCTCTTGCACAAAAGTGTATCTCCACTTTACTCAAGATTCAATTTGCAGTCTCAAATATCGCCAGCTACGACAGACAGATGGGCATATCAGACCTGAAGTATCCTATGAATTTACTTCCGCATAGATAAAGTATCACACACATCACTTTCTACATCCACTGCTAAAGCATTAGTATTCCAAATCGGATGGGAGCGGGCACACATATCTTGTCTAGACTCAGGACGGCCAATTTGCAGTCTCAAATATCGCCAGCTACGATAGATGGGGTATCAGACATGTATTAGTCTGAGCTGTTTTTTTTTTACTTCTGCAAACATGCATGCATCACTTGCTCCACAGCAACTGCAGTATATCCAAACTTCCAACATAGGATGGGGTGCTTTTGCACGTACATGTAAATGATATTTTCAGACATTCACTTCACTTCCCCACACTTGGGGCGGGCGATTCGCAGTCTCAAATATCGCCAGCTACGGTGCAAGGATGCAATATATATGGGTTTACAAGGTATTAGCCTGTTTTTTAACGGGAGTGCGAGGGGTGATGACAGTTAGGGCTATGTCTGGAGAAAGCATTCCGTTCGTTTGTTCGTTCGTTAGCCTTGGTGTTTGATGGGAATAGGTCATCGGTTCAGAAACAGAAGGGTGTTAAGTCACTTTTTGTACTCAAAAGATAATAATTCTCAAACTTTGAAAGGCATTTTTATATAATCACGTAGAAAGCAAATGTAGCTCTCTTTTATATTTAATGAATATCCCCATAATTAGACAATTATTATCTGGAAAAAAATTGTATCAAATAGAGGAGGCTCTAACCTACAAATGTATGTTACTCAATTTAGCCCAAAATCAACATAACGCCCTTCTTACTCTGACCCGATGAGGTGAAGGGCAATTGTTATGGGGGTGTGCCGAAGCAGCTATCAACCATTTTACTCCTATTTTACGAAATTTCCATAAAAAAGTAGTTAATTATATTAAATGAAAGGTTCACACAGGCAGTAGGTTAATCAATGTTATGAATTTACTTGTTTTCCTTGTATCCCAGTGTTAATTAAATATACGATTTTTATGATTCTACTAGCCAGAAACCTGAATCTGGTCAGCCAAAACAAAAGATAAACATAATTACAAATTCTGTTATGAAATTGTTTGCCCATTCTTCAGATTCGGTCAAGTAATATTTGACATTGATGAAATTTGGTTGCCCTGGCTAATTTTTTTACTGGCCCCGGGCCAGTGGGCCAGCGCTAATTTCGAGCAATGGTTTAATACTCCTAATTAGTGTTATTACTATGTCAGAAGCATAGCGCCAGGGGACCAAGTGATTGGGTCAAGCTGTGGGTGTGGGTTGGGGTGGGGGAGGACTACTATATTGAGAAGATTACTCATAAACCTGACATGTGACCTCCCTCACCTTACCTGACATTGACATTGATACTACTGAGTGGGAAAGAGGTAGGAGAGGAATTGCTGTCCAGTAACCATGGTAACTAGTTAGTGATATCAGAGAGATTTATTATCCAAACTATTTTCAATCAGACTTTTTAAAGGAGTCAAAAGAAGTAAAAAAAAGAAGTAAAAAGTTGTATTTAATCTCTTTTTCCATAAAAAAATACCACCACTTTCACTTCCATTTGTTTTGCCTAGGCTATGTATAAACATATTAGGTCTATGGTATAACTGTCGCAGAGTCATTGATATGAGAGTATTCATTTGATCTTATTTCTATTTCTATTTCTAAAATCTATACTGCTTTATCTTCGACTTAAGACGTTGTTTAATCAATCACTCTAATCAAGAATGTTTAGCCAAACTAAATATGTACCCTTTAGAGAGGAACTAATTAATATTTACTAGTATACCGACTGAAAAGAAGTTACATTACAAGGCAGTTTTACTTCCTTGATATCTGGTCTATGTTTACTGCAAGTAGAGTTATTTGATGTGACAGCTTCATGATTGTGGAGGTTTGTTAAAAGCCCAAGTGTCGTATACAATATACAGCCAACTGAAGTACTTTATACTTGGATCTTGGGTGATAATTATGTATGAGTCACTCTAAGGAACAACCCATAGGGTATACAAACCAGGAATATCAATGATCAATTCTATTGGAATAACAATATCTAGAATGGAACATGGAATATAAATTGCTGAAGAAGACTGCCCCCCTTTTTTTTTTCCAAAGGAATGCGTTATCTAAATCAGTGAGATATATTCAACGTCAAAAAGGGTGGTCTGGCTTGTATATGAGGTTTATGTTCATATCTATGGCAAGGAATTTGTTTAATTATTGGTGAGATACCATCATACCAGTATCTAAGTAATTCTAGCCCCTCTTTTCTCTAGAATTTGGCTGGCAAGTACCATTCTCACACTCTGTCCATACATTTCACAAGGAATGCAGTTATCACATGTATAGATAGCAAAACGTAAACTCAAAATTGGTTTGGATGCATATATGTGTTCAAGCTTTATCATTTATGCTGTGCACTATTTAAAGCAGCCTAGATCGTTGTAGTATTAATTTCCATTCATATATGTTATGTAGAACATTCCTGAAAGGTTTAAGTTTCCTGAAACAATCCAATTATACTATAAATGTGCACAAAATGAATACATCCCTATCAAGTGTGTACACCAATAGTACCAAACCTATCTAGTATAGGTTGGTTAAACGTACATCGTTTTGGGAGTATGAACATACCGTAAAGCAAGGATGAGCTTGCCCATGCATTAACAGTGTGGACACAGCCAGTGCCAAACCTATAATGTTAAAACATACATCGTTTTGGGAGTATGAACATACCATGAAGCAAGTATGAGCTTTCCCATGCATTAACAGTGTGGACACAGCCAGTGCCAAACCTATAGGTTAAAACATACATTGTTTTGGGAGTATGAACATACTGCGAAGCAAGGATAAGCTTGCCCATGCATTAACAGTGTGGACACAGCCAGTGCCAAACCTATAGGATAAAACAATAACATACATCGTTTTGGGAGTATGAACATACCGTGAAGCAAGGATGAGCTTGCCCATGTTTTAACTCTTAAAGTGCCAGGCCGGATTTTAATGTTCTATGGCATTGCGTGTATTACAACTCGCAAAAAATGCGAGCTTGGCACTCAAGGAGCACAGTGTGGACACAGCCAGTACAAAACCTATAGGTTAAAACATACATCGTTTTGGGAGTATGAACATGCTGTGAAGCAAGAGTGAGGTTGCCCATGCATTAACAGTCGGACGATCAATATCTGGTGATTGAAATTCTACCTTGAAATTGGACAAGAATTGCAAATGTACATGTATACATACATACATACTATACATGCTTACTGCACAAAGCTTGTGTGTAATACTCAGTACATCCTTGATTGAATGGGCAATATCATTCATGGAGACAGCATGTCTGTATCTTATGAATGCATCAATGCCTATCAAGTCAAAGATGAGTATAGCATTTAAAATTATGCACATTTGCTCTCTGGTGTTGTAACATCTTCAATCCCGATGTAGTAACAAAAGAACATCTAGATGCACACATTTGAACACAAGCACACACATAGACACTTGATGATCATCACTAAAATGGAATTCAAAATGAATGGGTTGCAGTTGAAATTAATATAGTGCTAAATAAAATATCAAGAAATATGTTTCCTCCCAGGTTTTTATTTATAATACTCAAAATACATTTTAAATCCAATATTGGGGACCATGTAAAGTAATATACCACCAATTATTTATAGTATATTTCATTTTTTGTAAATAGAATTTGCGGGCTAATATTTTATTGAAACTATTTTGGATTTGTTGTTATTCTTTTTACATTTTACAATTTCTCTTTTTAATCTAGCAAACACATTTTGCATTTTTCTTCAGATAAGTACAATAATTTTTCATTAATACTTCATTTATTTTGAAATATAGTTTCTGTCATGTTTAGATCTTCATAAAAGCAAACAATTTTCCTAAATACTTGAAAAAATAAAAGAAGAATAATAAAACATGTCAAATCTCACTTGAAAAATGATTGCTAGACCAAGACATCTATAGCTAAAATAACTTGTTATCTAATTGAAGTATTGAACTCATTAAATCATGCATGAACTCTATGAGGACTTGAAACATCTAGATGGCAACTGGTTAAAGTATGCAGGCAAAAGATCAAACTCTACGATCGATCGAAAGTGAGAGTAAAATGAACAGCGAAGGTGAAATACCATACACTTGACATTCAGCTGGCACCGGTGAAAAGAAATGACATCATGATCTATATTTAACTGATGATGTCATGCCTGGGATAGTCTTGAATCTTGAACATTTGTTTTAGTTTTAAAATGGGCAACTGTTCTTTAGACTAGAAACATAGATCTATAAAAATACATCGCCACATGATGGTGAGAATAATTAACAAGAGAATGATTATGAGGTCCTGATAACACAAATGATTTCAACCCTTTGCCTACAGGAACCGGGTGGTCATTATTTGGAGGCATGTGCCCCCCCCCCCCCCCCCCCCAATGCCTAATGCTACTGCCTCAATGGCTTATTTAGGTACTTTGTGTGCTTGGCTTGCTCATACTTAGCATGTTATCCAGGACCTGGTATTGTATATCCTCAAATTAAATTTCTAGAAAGCAGTTTAACTCAGAAGTCTAGAGGAATCTCACGCCAGAAGTTGTAGACAGTTGCTACGATTGACATGAACCAGAAATGCTCGTAGCCGGGAAATTAATTACAGATACTGTTTTTTATAAAATAGAAAGTTAAACTTTCAAGTCATTCCTCTTATGACTCTTTGAGAAAAGCATTTAATGCCAAGTTTCGACAAGCTGGCATGACATGAACCATACAGAGGAAATCATTCTCTGACAAAAAAGCCTATTTCATATAGTTTTGTTTATACCACTACAATTTCATGTTGCACATATTGTATCTCTCTTTTAAAAGTATTGGTGGAGTAGTGCATTTTTAGTGCAATTTTGACAGATGGCCAATTAACCCGTTGCTTACAGGAACCGGTTGGACTATGTACAAAGTCTATGGGAATGTTATAATCCCGAAGGGAATGGGTTAATTGACACAAACAGTAATGCCTGTTTGCAGAGCTCAAAATTACACAGGCATGCATGCTAGCCTGGGCCCAGGGCCACTCAAAATGAGCTCTGGGCCACCCAAATTTAATAAATGCACAATTCTACTTGCCTGAAAGGGCAACCAAATAGGAACAAATATATGTAAATGTATTTCTTTGTAATTCTGCAGGTTTCAGGCCACTAGAATTGGAAAAAATTAATTTATACAGTATGTAACCTGACTAGGCATTAAAGGGATAAATAGTAACTTTGTTGACATGTGCAAAAAGTGATAAATGGTTGTATATTGTTGTTATCTCATATGTCCACTAGGTGTTGTGTGAACATTTCAAGTCAAATGGATGTTATATGGCCGAGTAATGAGCAAAAATGCAAAGTGATATTCACTAACTCATTGCACTCACTTTGTACACGGTTTTCGCGGTCCAGTGGATAATTTAACATCTGAACACTTCAATAATAAATATCTTTTTAATGAAAGGGAAATTAAAAAAACCGAAACCTGTCCCATGATTTTATTGTTAATACGAATACAACAAGAATTATCACATTGATATGTACGAATTTTGAGTGTGAATTTGGACAATGTTACTAAGTCCCTTTTATGCAAAACAAATATTGTTCTAGCATTACTCTTTTCATTTGATCCCCTTTCTCTCTTTCTTACTACTACTAGTACTACTTTTAATGTATTTCACTATTCTAATTGTCTTTAGTTTCTGTCAAGCCTTGTTTTACATGATCTTCCCACGCACATGAAATTTCATATCCCCTCATCATATGACATTTTGAAATTTCCACAAATTTTCATACACGCGCTATGTTTAGTATTCTCGGCAAATCCAATAAGCCTATCGAGACAAACAGTGGAAAAAAATCCTTTGCTAGAACAGTAAATGAGGGAAACTCTGACAATCTAACATTTTCATCACAAGTATATTTAGTATCTCGCAAATCCAATAAATCCATCAATACAAACAGCACTGAATAGATTCTGAGCTACAACAATAAGCTCTGACATGTCTTTACAATGCAACGAATACACCAGTCCTGTACATTATATACTACCGCCAAATCGCCTATCTTGGAATATTGGCAAAACCTAATTTTGGGTGGAGTCTCGGGGCAAGGAGAGGCTTGAGTTTAAAGGGTAGTACAGTTTTGGTAAGGCTGAACTTTAGTAACCAAACCTGGACAGTAACATTATAAACTAATAGTTATAACTCCACCATGCTCGAAAGGTATACAAAATTACAAACGACTAAGTAAAAAGCCTGTTATCATTAAAAAAGAGCCATTAAAACACAAGAGGGCGCTTTCTAAAAAGGCATTGGTTTCAACCATTTTTCATACAAAATTATGCATATGATGTTTTATTGAAATAATGATTAAATAGAGAGATCATCAACAACTATTTAAAAAACACTTTTGAAAATTTTAAAAACAGTGCAAGCATTTATAAATTTTTTTGAAAAAATCGTCTAATTATTTGGGCCCCCAAATAATTATAAGATCAGATATATTTATTGATATTTCAGCCGTTTTCTGGTCGATTTTGACCAAATAAAGTTTATTCTGCCATTAAAATTGCATGTTCTCTCAAATTCGACACTCAGTTTTTCATTACCTCACAAACAAATTGTGATGTGCAGCGCCCTCTCTACCAAAACTAAACTACCCCTTTAATATCTTGAGGAAAAACACACCCACTCACATCTAATTCTAAAGAGTTACAAAAATACCCTGTATTTGAATGCAACTTGAAGTGTGAAGTTCTGTTAAGTGTTATTAAAGCCAACAAATAATTTAAACATTCAAGTGCCCCACTTACAAGGTAGTACAGCATAGATTTTAATATTGATATGAAGTACACTGGTTATTATACTGCTGTCATCTCATAATACAGTAAAATCAGTCTAAAAGACTAAAAAGACCATTCACAAACTCAAAATCAACAAAATATTTTTTCAAACACACAAACAAAAACGTAAACGCACTTCATGCATAACATGTTTTGTAGCATTACAATACTGGCTTCCTAAAAATGTTTGTACAAGAATGAAAACAAATGAAATGAAAGTCAAGAAAAGTCACTCAGAATGCAAATTAAAAGAAAATTCAGATTGCAAAAATCCTGATACAGCATATTCCTGATAACAACTATCCCCTATATACCCAGCAAGAATAATATTTTAACCCGTTTGGAATGATTTCTTCCATTAGAAATTGTACAAATATTCAAGAGATACCGAGACATACAGATTTTACAAATCTTCAGCTGCTTTTCAACTATATAACTGTACATGCACTTTCATACATCTAACAAAACACTGATAACAAAACAAATATCAAATCACAGTACTTCAATCAGTTCAACACACTAGAAAACTTATGTACAAAAACTGCGTAATCATGGAAAAATGTTGGATTTTTGGAAAAAAAACAGAAAAGAAATTCTGATTTCCATTATCGCCAGTTTCAACATTTCACATTGAAAATAAAAATAAAACAATTACTAGCCTACGGTGAAAGCTAAAAATAATTGTGATCTAACTTGAAAACAAGGGGGAAAATTGGGGGAAAATTAGAAAAAAAGGCAACAGCGTGCGACCACCACAGATAAACAAACCAAAAGAAGAGCAGCTAAAAATACAAGAAAGTTTGTTACTACAGCCTCTACAGGTACCCTGGGGCACACACACACCACTGAACTAAAGACATGTAGAAAGATGGAATTCAGATGCTGCGGAGGTGATTCTGAATAAACCAGTGATAACAAATTCACAGTTTATGGATATGCAAATTTTAAAAAGGTTGTTTCTGGCAACAGGAAAGCTTGCAAAATTTTTGAAAGTTTTTAAAAGTTTTCAAAGTATTGAACTGTATTCATTAAAAACAGGTTAATCAAATATCTTGTATAGATCTAGGTCATCAGGCAAAAATGTAAATATGTTATGTACCGGTCAATTCAGCTTCACTGTCTGCGCATCTTCTTCCCTTCCATTGTTCAGTTCAGTGGCATACTAATACATAACTACAGTCAAACCTGCTTGTAGAGACCACTACAAACAAAACAAGAAAATAAGGCCACTGGAGACAGGTGACCTCTGTATAGACAGGTTCCATAAATTGTTTTTTCTCTGCAAGTGAACACTTTAAATATGGTTGCCACTGTAAACAGGTTGGCTGCTATAGACAGGTGGCCACTAAGACAGGTTTGACTGTAAAGTTTATAATTTTGTAAACAAAAAAGTATTTCTATAGACAGGTACAGAAAGAGTTATTCGGCGAGTCTTTCCTTACCCTTCGTATGAGTTCTTTGAAGTGTGCGGAAACCTGGGAGATGCGCTCCATGGTCTGCGTGATCAATAGATGGCGAGACAGACAAGACGAGACTCAGGGAGTGAGGTTAGGCTCAAACAATGCATTATGGGATATCGGAATGGAGTTGGGAATGGGGGATTTTTAACTAAATTAACTTATAAGGTGGGGTTAAGGGTTAGGGTTAGCCTGGAAGATGCGTTTGATTGTCTGCGTGATCGATAGATGGCGAGACGGACAAGACGAGACTCGGGGAGTGAGGTTAGGCTCAAACAATGCATTATGGGATATGTCTAGAGTTGGGAATGGGGGATTTTAACTAAGTTAACTTATAGGGTGGGGTTTAGGGTTAGGCTTAGCCTGGAAGATGCGTTTGATTGTCTGCGTGATCGATAGATGGCGAGACGGACAAGACGAGACTCGGGGAGTGAGGTTAGGCTCAAACAATGCATTATGGGATATCGGAATGGAGGATTTTAACTAAGTCATACATAGGTGGGGTGTTAGGGTTAAGGATGCGCCTCCAAGAGGCCTAGCCATTTCATCGTCTGCGTGATCTATAAATGGCAGGACAGATGAGACGAGGTTAGGCTCAAACAATGCATTATGGGATAAGGAGTCATGGATTGGGGCTTAAACAGAACTTGTAACTTAACAAGACAAGATTGGGGTTACGTTTAATACCATTCAGAGTTAGCTTGCTAGATGATTTGTATCATCTGTATCATCGATAGATGGCAAGACTTTAGAAAAGTTTCAGGGGGGGGGGGGGGGGTGGGGGGAGGTAAAATTCATACAATGAATTATAGAAAGTGGAAGGAGTTTTAATAGGGGAAAGGGGAGTCAAATGGTTTATGGGGTCTTAACTCTTAAAGTGCCAGGGATTTTAATGCACTATGGCATCTGTGTGTATTGTAACTCGCAAAATTGCGAGCATGGCAGTCAAGGAGTTAAACAGGCAAGCATCTAAAAGCGGGAAGGAAATGAAACAGACAAGGCTATACTTGAAGGAGACGGCTCGCCATGTGTAACTTAGACAAATATGTTTAGGAGGAAGAAAAGCTAGATAAGCCAAGGGGAGGAATGGACTGAACATTGCATTATGGGAAGTGGGATGTAGGGGTCCTGAGTTAGGGGTAAAGGTTGGATACAGGGAGGGGGCTTCGGTTATGTTCAAACAAGGTGGGTCTTAGTGGGAGGAGGCCCGGGGTCTGGAACAAATGGTTTCTAGGTCTATTACAAACATAAAGGTAGAAACACACAGTGCGGATGACTATAGATTCAAGGGATTTGGTTAGTTTTATTGGACAAGTGGGGGGAGATGTTACACACAACATACATATAGCATTTGATTAGTTATAAATAGTTGTATAGGTCTGCAAGAATATAAATTGACATTTATGCAACAACAAATATTTTAAACAAGGTTTGCAGTTACTACAATAAATATGATACTTGTGAGGGGGATAACAAGGTTTGTATTTGGCAAATAGCACCTAGATATGCAGATCCAACATTTCATCAGACCAGAGAATCGGTCATCGCTCCAAATTCAGGGCTATACAAACATTTCTGATGAGAGGCAATTATTTGAAATCGAATGGGAACATTGATTGGGATTATCAATGATCAGCGTTTCCATAAATAGGATAACTGCTGGATACGATGTAATTGCTAGTCTGGTGAAGGCAATTAATTCCAGCACATGACTTGTATTGATTGGACTATGAATGATTAGTATTCTTCAAGATGGGGTTGTTACCAATTACATTTTTGTTTTTATTGTTCTCTCCTCAAAAGCTTCCATTCATGAGAGTTGATCAATGCTCCAGGATTTACAAACATTTTAGTCAGGAAATTACTTGTCAAATGATAAAATGGAAAGAATTAATTTTCAATTTTAGGGGGCTACTTTTTCAATCTGATGGATATCACAAAATATTTCACATATTACCCTTTGGTATTTTTAGGGGCTACCAACTAATTTTAGGGGGCTATTTTTATCATTTCAATCAGAAAATGTATTATGCGACTTTCATATCTATTGATCTATAGGATTACTAAAATGTATAGTCATCTTCAACATGGGAATATTGCTGATAACTACGTAACAGGATTCCATTACTGATGAATGAACTCTGCCTTAAAAAAAAAAATCCACCTGGGTTTAATTTTGTGAGCAATATCGCCTGGATTTATTCTCGTATAGGTGGTCTCTCTTGGATTTAATTTTCGTAAGTCGTATCTTCCCTCCCAGTCCAACGGTCCTGATTGCCAATTTAGCGCTCAGCCGTCTTTTAATATCCCACAGGACCCCTCAGCCTGTTACTAACAAGTGGCGTATCAAGGATAAGGAATGTTTCTAAATCTGGTCACCCATCCTTGATGGAGAAAACCACCATGTAAATGGCAGCAACACCAGCATTCAAGCTCAGGGTAGGAAATATATGGGGGCTGGGGGCGATTTTGCCCCCTAATTTTTAAAATAGCCCCCTGAAATCAGTAGGTAGCCTCAAAAATTACCATAGGGTATTATGTGAACATTTTCGTGATATCCTTCAGATTGGAAAAGTAGCTCCCTAAAATTAAAGATTAATTTCTGCTTTGTCTTTATACCTCATAATACATGAAATGTTAAGGGAATACAAATGTTGAATCATTGGATTTCAAATGATTCTGAAACTTCATTGTTTAGAATAAGTAAAAACATCTTTCAATAGATGAATTATGCATGGCTTTCATACCTTCCCACATTTTTAATATGTTAAGTTCAATAAGTTGAATAATTTGAAAAATAGCTCGTTTGTTCATTCACACATCAAAATAAGAATGTAACTGTAATTTACAAATTAATCATACAAAATAAAAATCTACCATTTATTTCTCATTGGGGGATACAATAAAAGGGTGTAAAATCAACACCAAAATAAATCAATTCTTCACAACATATTGACACTAAACGGGATAACCACACAATCCAAACAATGGGTAATACAATATTCAGTAATTGCATTCATTTGTTGAGATGGGGATTGGGGGGGGGGGGGGGGGGGGGGGTGGGGGACAAAGTGTCACTAATTAATGTCAAACATTGGAGACTGCCTATGGCGGATGGCATGCGGGCAGGCATACATGAATAAAAATGTACACATGTAGTACATATCGGACGATCGGTTAATTATTTCTGTCAATGTCACTCGCATGCAGTTATGCATGATTATAATATTAGGGGCTCCATTGTATCTTGAACTATTCACATAGATTCATATTATTGTATTTTAATATAATTACTGTATCTTATATTCCACATAAGATTCAATTTATTGTATCTTAAGTATATCCACGTTTAGATTCATATTATTGTATCATATATTCACATAGATTTATATTATGCTGTATTTTATAATTATTAGAATGCAAATATAAAAATTTACATTGAAAACGAATACATAGAACTAGTATGTACATTGCTTGGTATCATACAAATTTTTTGTTTAGTTTGGCAGGTTTGTGCCTCTGGATATCCATGAATTATTCAAGTCAATATACAACGTACAATGTGCATTCGAGTAATGGAGAACAGCAATTCAATTTGATTTCCATTTTTCAGTCAAAATAATTTATCATTGTCCTATAAAGCTTGTGTTCACGATTCAGACAATATTACATGTATATTTGTAACTGAGAGTTATTTCTAGATATTTTGATCAATTCAAGCCATTGAAAATAACAGACAAAATTTGTGCAAGATCATAATCATTTTGGAATGCAATCTAAGATGAATATTCTCTAAAGTATGCAATGATACAAAACTATTCCAGCAATTGAACGCCTGAAATAGATGTACAATCGATTTCAAGAAAATTGACTGATAATTCATCATCCCAGAATTAATTCTTTAAAATGAAATTGCTCTGGAACAATATTTTTAGCCCTGTTAGTTTACTGATTTTCTTATATCATTCCTTTCTCTAATTAAGAATAAGCACTGGCAGAAATTATCAAATAATCATAATAGAATCATCTCCTTAAAATTATCTTTTATATCAGATTGAAAGTTACTTTGCCTCAAAACGCTTGCCAAGTTTGCCAACCCCCCCAAATTTGTAAACGATTTCATTGCAACAAGTGACAAGTGTATGTTTATCCCATCCCATAAATCGCATTAAATCACACCAGTAAAGAGGGATTTACCTTGTCAATGGGATGCCAAGATGATTAACGACTTCCCAAGATGGAAGCCACCATATTCCGATCTCGGTCAATAGCCCGTCTCACACCCCGTAATTACGACAACGACGATTTGACGAATCAACAAATCACGGGCGAGGTGTCAAAAACCACCCCGAGAAAAAATAAGATCCTTCAGAGTTATCTCTTGCTGTAAACTGTCTCTCTATCTATCTGTTTTCAAAGAAGAAACTGCGATTGTAGGAATTCACAGAAAAATTGGAGCCACAAATACCTTGAAAAAATAAAGTACAGATCCCTCGCGAGAAGAAATTGGGCAGCTCCCTTCCGAGTAGATTTTGTCAATTTATCGACGATGATTAGAGGAAAGAGAGGAAGAGCAACAGTGCACGAGTCGGCGACGTCTCTACGTTGCGTTTGCCCAATCCATCACGGCCCCGATCCAGCATATGATTACCGGCCTCACACTTGGCGGCTATAAGCGTGCGCTTTTTGCTGGCCATCTATCTATTCCATTCTATTTGTCGTGAGTGCGAGTGTGTGTATAAAACCCCCTGCCTCCAACAGAACCCATCACAAACTCAAGAATTAAATGCATGCCTTTTTTTTCTTCTTTTTTTTTTTTTACTTCTGTGTATGCATGCAACTGTGAAATTGTGTGAATGCGATGGTGTGTGTTTTTATCATGGCTCTCTCTTTCATTCTCTCTTTCCCTGTTTTTCCCTCTGCTTTATTTCTCTATCCCCCTCTCTTCCTTTCACTCTCTCTCTCTCTCTCTACTTTACCCTGTTCAGCGAACAGTGAATATGTGTTATTGCCTGTTTGTTTGTATGCTTCTGTGTGTATGTGTGGGCAGATCTAACATCTCTCTCCTTTGTATTTATTTTTTTCTCCATCATACTCTCTTTCTTTTACTCTTTCTCTCTCTCTCAGTCTACTGTACTCTATTCAGTACATGCTACGGCCTGTATGCATGTGTGTGTGGGTAGAACTAAAGTGGATTGCATGATAATACAAAAAAGCGAAGACTACATGCCAATTCCTCCGAAATAATTACAAGTAGTGCCGTGTCCCCTGGGTGAGCGCAACACGCATGCGACCCACGACTTCAACAATCGCCCCAAGCTGGGTGACACACTCGGTCGAGCATATCATATTTTATTATCGCCCAGTACAAAAGACAGCTAAACACACAAAGTCAACGAGGCACACAAAAAAATGACAAATCGGAAAGGCATGACTTGTTTTTTAAAGTTTTTTTTAGCTACCACTGTTGTTATGCCATCATCCCTTTGTTTTTATTTCAGCCCACATCTATAGCAACCAGTTACACCCCTTTTGGAGTTTAAAAAACAAATAACAGAATAAGTTTGGTGAAAATGTAAAAATAAACGTTTCAAAACAACACTTCTTATTTCAGAATTTACAAACATATGATTTGATCAACCTTGACTTCTCTGGTATTTCATGATTTTCAACACTCATTTTTGTTCTCCATGCATATTTGTTTTCAGGTTTTGTAGCACTGTTGGGTTAAATAATAATTGGAGCCAAACATCTGCTACCCACACAAGCTCTATCATGAGAGGAAAACTTTAAAAATGTCCTTTTCCTTGCCTATTTGTTACTTTTCAAGTATTCATATTTGTTTTCAGAAGTGTCAAATGTTGTACCTTTGTTTAAATGTATAACAATTTAGGACAAGCAGCTGCTAGCCACACAAACTTTATATCACAAGAGGAAAAATTCTCAAAAATGTTGTATTCCTTGCCTTTTTGTGACTTTTCTGGCATTCAACTTTAAGCCCCCTTTTCCATCCATATTTGCTTTCAGGTTTTGTGTCAAATGTGTAGCATTGTTTGATTGAATAAAAATTGGAGCCAAACATCTGCTTTCCACACACGCTCTATCATCATAAAAGAAATACTTGCTAATTGTTGTATTCCCTGCCTATTTTGTACTTGTCTAACCCTAAGTACAGTTAAATTCCCTTTTCCATCCATATCTACTTTCAGATATTGTGTCAAATTTTGTATCTTTGTTTATTTTAACAATTAGAGCCAAGCAGCTGCTACCCACACATTGCTATTTCATGACAAAACAAAGAAAAAAGGAAAAGAAAAAGAAACTTGCAAAATTCCTTTTCATGTATTTGGCATTTAACTTGTTCACTTCAAAAATCAGTAATTCCCATACACTTTCCCATAAGCAATGGGCTAATAACCCCCTTTATTACATTTACATTTACCTTTAGTTCATGTGTTAGATATCAACTTTGGGGGTTTTTTTCAGTAGGGAAGAAAAAAACAAAAACTTGCTTTAATTGCAAATATCCCTAGTATACATTTACATGTAGGTTGTCTTTGAATTCTCAGGTAATCAACAACCCCCTTTGTCATGTTTGCTTTCATGTTTCTTTTATATTCTAGATTTGTTTTAATTGGGTACGAGCTGCTGCAACCCATGTACTGTACACTCAATTATGAATAAAATTAAAGACAAACTCACAAAGTTGCAAATATCATATACATGTACGTCCATAGGGTGTCTTTGACCTTTTCCGTATTTATAAACTCCCTGATTCATCAGTATTTTGTAAAATAGTGTTCATTACAGCTTTGTTTTTAATAATTGAGGGCAGAAAGCTGCAACCGACAGACCCATTCCAAAAAACAAAAACAACACCAGCACTTTGTAAATGCCACATCCCCTGGTTGCAAGGTATACGTTCAACAGACATTCTCCTGCCAAAACATGTTTCTGCGCACCTTTTTTTTTCTTTCTCCGCATCCCCGGAGGAACAACGAAAACATGCTACTCGTGTATTTAACCCATGGCCTACGGGAATCTAGGTATACCATGTATAAATTTCTTTGGTGATTGCAGAGTCCTGGACCGATTGGGTTAACATTTGGGAGGCCTTGGGGCAAAACTCGTCATCTTACTTTCACACGTCACCTAACTGCCACGCGTCTGCAGGAGTGGACGTGTGAACTGTGAAAGAGAATAATGATTCTCATTATCTCGAGCAGGTTTAAAGGGATAGTTGAGTTTTGGTAAAGAGAGTACAGTTTTGGTCAAACTGAATTTTAGTAACCAAAACCTACACCATTACATTACAAACTAATAGTTAAAACTCCACCATGCTCGAAATGAATATAAAATTACAAACGACTAAGTAAAAAGCCTATTATCATTCAAAAAGAGCCGTTAAAACTCAAGAGGGCGTATATGTTCTTAATTAAGTTTTTATAATTTATGTTTTTAATTTTGAAGTGCATACACACCAGTATGGTATGAACTATAGAATGGGTGTTTTTATTGCTTCTGTGTAGCTTTCACAGGCATCTCTCTACTACCACATTTTTAGAATCCATGGTGTTTTTATTTTTTATTTTTTTGTAATACAAACACAGATATGAAATTTAAAACCAGTGTCTTTGTAGCTTCTGTGAACATTTTGAACTCAATTTTGTTTCTGTTTTAGAAATAAGAATTGGAATTAACCGTCTAACCTTTATTATGTCATTTTATTTTCTATGTGAATTGTTCTTCTCTTTCCCCTTGGTATGATGCAATACCCAGGTCAGCACTGGCAAGTGAAATTGCACTTTGGGCAAGCAAAAATGTATAAAAGTCATATTTTGGTGGCCCGATCGGGGAAGTAAATTTTTAACCCGACATTGAAAAAATTAGACAAATCATGTTTTATTTCATGTCATGCTTCATCTATAATCACAGGTTACATCAGGAAAGAGTGATATTTTGAATAGAAATTAAAAAGTTTCCTCATGAAATAAAATTTTCGGGCCAGTAAATGTTTCTTTACGGCCACCAGAAAGGGGGGAGTAATTATTTCACTGGCCCGACCGGGCCACTGACAAAAAAGGTAAGTGCGGAGCCCTGCAATACCATTTGATTGATTAACTTGATTTCCAATTTCATTAATTTCCCCCGTGGTGAAAAAAGTTCTTCTCTCCTTTCAATTTTCAAATCAATATAGGGTTCTAGACAGCTAACTGTGGCAACATTCTCATCTGAATTAAAGTCAATAGTCATTCAAAACGTAAGAAAAGAAAAGTGTTTATGATTTCAGGCGTCAAAGTCAATATCATACAAAATATTGTTATCAAAGGACCTTGAGAATAAGTGTGTGTTTTTGCTTGAAGAAAGAAACAATAAAACCAACTGTGTCTAAAATCCATATCTTCCACACTCGCTCTCTCGCTATTTTGCTTTCTGTTTCCGTATTCTTTTTTATCACTTTTTCCTTTCTCTCTCTTGATTTGTTCTTTCTCTTTCCATTTTATCTCATCTCTCTCACTCTATCTTTTTCTTTTAACCCGTTCAGGACTGGTCCCGAAAATATTCGGGCTTTGGTCTATGGAGAATACATGTTGTAGCAAAATCAGTCCGTCCTCAACGGGTTAATAATCTCTCCCTCAACTCCATGTTCAAATGTTATAAACATAAACTCAGAATATATTCATATTGTGTGTTTATGTTGGTGCACAGCTGAACCAACAAGCTGTGTCTAAGCCCATTCCCTTCAAGTTTGTGAAATCCCCATAGACTTTGTACACAACCCACCTGGTTCCCGTAGTCAAGGGGTTAATAGTTAAATGCATATTTTCCTCTCTCTCTATCAGTGCATCTGTCTATCCCTCGTTCTCACCCCCTTTTCCTTTCTACCACCACTTGTATTTAATCCCCTCTCTTGCTCTCATCATTACTGAAATAGGATTGCAGATTGACAGTCCGCTCAAGCTTTTGCTTATAAATAACGGCGACCTTCTGCTTTCTTTGTTTATACACGCATTGGCCCAGCCTATTCCCTTTAACTCATTTATAAGCATCTTTGTTCTATATTATGTATTGTTTGCATACTACCATTGAAATGCATATAATTTGTGTTTTATATCATCATCCATTTTTGTTGTAACTTGTATATTGATTTCAGAAAATAAAATCTTTGAAGTTAAAAATAGTGTTTTTGTATTATAGTGCATGCACAAAATGTTGCTTGTAAGTATCGGCTTCCATGCATGCACAATCAACAAACTCTGTGTCTTCCAATGCATATTTTCCTAGTATAGGTCTTTCACCCTATTCCATTTTAAAGTCCTCATCTTTCTACCTCTCTTCCTCACTCC
Source organism: Echinarachnius parma (assembly GCA_037951105.1). Classification (NCBI taxonomy): domain Eukaryota; kingdom Metazoa; phylum Echinodermata; class Echinoidea; order Clypeasteroida; family Echinarachniidae; genus Echinarachnius; species Echinarachnius parma. The sequence goes on from JBAMJV010003426.1 coordinate 115,075, forward strand.
CTTTTCCTTTCTACCAGTACTCGCATTCCCTTCCCTTTACTTCTCTCATTCTTGCAACTAGGCCTTTTTGCAGATTGATTGTGCATTTTTGTAAGAGTGTCCAATCAACAAACCCTGTGTCTTAAAAGCATATTTTACTCCCCTGATCACTCTCCTCCCCTTTATAAGTCCCCATCTCTCTACCCTCTATCTCACCCATATTTGTGACCGGCTATAGCAAAACCCGGCACTTGTCTGTAAAAATCTAAATGTAGATTTGTCATACCATTAGAAAGGCCTCGTCACAAGCTTTCATTTGGTGCTTTGTTCTAACTAATTGGTCAATAATTGGCAAAGATATGATCGTTTCAATTTTACAATCATAGGTCTTTTAATACACACATTGTGTGAACTTAAAATGCCCATTTCTTCAAAACATGAATTACCGACAAGTGCCGGGTTTTGCTATAGCCGGTCATATTTGTTACCCTTTCTCTGGCTCTTCATTCCTGAACTAGACTTGTAGATTGATTGTCAGTTTTTTGTTTTCAAGAGCGCCATAGACAAGCCCTGTGACTCAAATGCACCTTTTCCATTCTTGACTACTCTCTTCATCTTTATCATTCCCCCATCTCTACCCCCACCCTCTCTCAACCCCGTTTCCCATCTTACATCACTTGCATTTTCTTCCCTTTATTTCTTGGATTTTCTCTCGTTCTTGAACTAGGACATTTTGAAGATTGTTTGTCTGTTTTTGTAAGAGTGCCGTATCAACTAACCCTGTGTCTTAAAATCATATTTTCCTCCCTCTTTCACTCTCTTTTAAAAAAATAAGTCATAATCTCTTCTTCTCTCTCTTACTTCCTGTTTTTTTTCTCCTCTCACTAATAATTATTACCCTCTCTATTCTCAATTTCTCTCTCCCACTCTTATGTTCCCTCTCCCACTAATGCATCCAAAATTTATCTTCATATCTTGTTCCCCCGTTCCCCCGTTGTCCATTTCCCTGCCCATCTCTCTCTTCCTACCCCCCTCTCTTCCCCTCTTTCTCTCCCCGTCCCTCCAATGCATCCAATATTCCTCTTCACAGTTCGGTCCCCTATTCCCACCCACTTAAAATTGCACGATCTGGTCCGGCCAGGGAAATTACCATCACAATCAGACTAAATTGCAAAACAATTATGAGAACGATTACCAACTGGCAGACACGCTAATGAAGGCTTCGCATCAGCTAGATTCCACTGCGCAGTGTTACATAGCTTCGGAATTGATCCGTTTATTAACATTTTATTGTTTGAGGCATTGAAATGATCGACTGGAAATAGGAATGCATCATAGAAGAATCACATAAGAAGAATACCACACAATTTTGTGTAAACTCCACTGTGCAGTGCACAGTGCTTCAGAATTGATCCGTTTAAATGTTATTGTTTGAGGCTATGAAATGATTGACTGGCAATATGACTGTGTAGAAAAAAAATTATTCAAGAAGAATAAAATGCTCCTTGTGCGAGTACCTTACTCCTACGAGGTTATGCTCAGTAACTTAAAGGGTACCACCACCCAAAAATAATATTCTTATTAAAGAAAGGTAACATCTTTAGTATTCCATTCCATCAACAAGTTCACATAAATATGTTTCCAGAAAAGAAAAAAAAAATTGGAAACACATCACCATTCTAAAGCATGCGTTCATGCGGTCTGAATTCGGCAGACTGCTATGTGTGCGGTGAATTTTCCATTCCATCAACAAGTTCACAAAAATATGTTTCCAGTAAAAAAAAAATATAACTGGAAAACGCATCACCATTCGCAAATGGTTAGCCCGTATGGAACCAGGAAATAGTAGTGGTTCCGTAAGTGGTGGAAATTAATTGCTTTGTTTATGAATTACACAACCCTTTGTAAAAAGTTGGGTATCAATTTGATATCACAAAACGGTACCAAAACATATAATAATGTGTTGTTCTTTGCCTGGTGGTCCCCTTTAAGAAGAAATTTTGAATGTGAACTGTATTACAAAACAATAAATGCCTGCTTTGAGAATGAATCATCAATTATTGTAGAGTTGCTTAAAATGATCCATTTAATTTTGTCAAATTCGACCAAAATCACTTGGAGCTTTCACACTTCTCTTGTATCTTGTTGTTTGTCTAATGGTAACAGGCAAATGAAATGAGTTTTGATTTTTCAAAAGTCTCCCCAATTAAGATTAGGGTTACGGGTCGGGATCAAGATTGAATTAAATCATTAACATCAATAGCAACAACGTTCATGCTAAGAGCTTAAATAAAAAGGGGGGGGGGGGAATTAATCATCTGAGCACATGATCATGAACAGTATGATTTAGCATGTACAATGTATGTTTTTACAGTCACACTGACAGCCTCCAGTAAAAATGAAATCACAGCCATGCATTTTTAAAGTTTTGTTAATAATAGGCGAGAAAAGGTTCATTAAGACTTATTATATCCCTCATAAGACCGTTTTACCATTGTATTTGACAAATGATAGTTTTGGACAACACGCGCAATCCCCGCGCAAACATGTGACCGGGCTGTTAGCAAAAAATTAACACTAAAAGTTCGTTACGCGTTCGTCCCATAGATCATGTGTTTAAGCAAAATGCACACGCGATCAAATTTGTGCAGTACTCTATGGCGCACACGTTCTAGTCACGTGATTGACATTGCTGGTAAAAACTAACACCCTGGGAAGAAGAACGCCAAGACAGCCAATAAGCACATCAGTGGGAGCGCTAGCACGCATTCATCGCGCATGTGCGCAACTGCCAGCGCGTTGGTGCGCACTCAGTTTTGCGTCTTTGTGATTGTGTGCGCAAAATAACAATGACTTTAAGCGTATTAGATGCGCCGTGGTTCTGGAGGCTCATACTGGCTTCTCTAATGTCGATTGATTTTTATATCAAAATTTACAAGCGATTTTATGAAATATTCAGAGATTATCACTTATTTTGCTATAAGGTGAACACAATCACTGATATTGATGAGTGATATAAAACAACTAACGAATGTGCTTGATTGTGATAGGCAATCTATTACCTCGGTGGGCTCAAAATGACTATTACCCTCAGCTACGCTTCGGGTAATAATCATTTTGAGCCCACCTCGGTAATAGATTTGACTATCACAAGAAGCCCATTCGTTAGTTGTATAATAACGTTGGACTTCATGCCTAACAATTTCACAAATTTATGAAAAAAACAAAAAACACAATAAACATACTGGTACATCAAAGGGTACTTCATAGACGTAAAATTAGATTTCATGCCTATCAATTTCACAAATATTAATGGGAAAAATATTGAGGGGAAGGGGTGGGGGATGTACAATGTCATTCAGAATCATTTTTAGGGATTAAAAAACATTCATGGTTTGGAGAAGTACAAAATATCCACAACCTATTCTACTACTTTTTTCATAATAAATCAAAAAAATAAAAATATTCAAATAACCAAAATAAAGAGGAAGTTATAAGCTGAAAATTCAATTACAAGGTATATGCTGCAATAAATGTTGTTCATGTTTTTGTGATGTTTTGACTGAATTTGCAAATACAAAAATGTTGAATATATTTCATTGAATTAAAACCGGCTTCAGATACTTACTTTATATCATCTACTTGGGTTTTGTATTCTAAAAATCTATCGATGAAGGAGGTAGCGTAGAAGGAAAAGACTTCAGTGTTATTTGTTTGCTTTTAATGTTATTCACAAAATGGAAACTTAATGTCATAGTTAATGCACTGGACAATAAACAAAAACAACAATAAATATCACATAAAGAAGATATAGTTAAAGGAAGAAGAAGAAAATGAATTGTATCTTTGATAAGTAATAAGAAATAAATGCGACACTTAAAGATAAGAGGAGAGGGGGCATTGTGTGTCATTTCTTGGTTTTATACAAAGGATAATATATATTTGGTTGTTTTAAATAGTATTAAAACAGATTTACATGATAGGTATTTAGGAAATAAACTTGGGAATGAGTACAAAATGAAGCATAAATTAAAGTGTTTGATGAAGGAAATTTAGGGAACACCATGTCAAACATTTTCCTTCCAATTTTGTACACATATTGTCTACATGTACAAGTACAATTCCGAAAATGACTTGCATACATGTATGTAAACTTGAATGCAATAGTATTCCATGGAATGTACATATTTAAAACATTGTATACCCAGGCCTGGCATTCCAAGTATTATTTCATACTCTAGTTATTCCTGTAACAATAACACCCCTCCAACACCCACTCAAAACACATACATACTGACACTGACACGTTCTCACAAACACACAAGCTGCAAATGTATTTACAAAAGCAATCATTATTAGAGCCCACACATTCTGTTCATACGGTACGTCCAACCTACCATTTAGTCTATATGCTTTAATACAAAGAATGCTAATTGAGAAAAAAACATACTGTTCAGTATCATAGCTTCTGAATTGTTGCCGTCAAGTCCACATTCCCCATATTCAAATGCTGTTGTAATATATCATTAATACTGTTAATAATGCTGTTAGGTAAACAAAAAATCCCGGCCCGTTCTCGGATCGTTAGAATTCTATATCGCTAACGAGATCTCGGATCGGATCGGATCTCGGAGAAAAAAAATATTGCAATTTGCTCTGAAAAAATGCAGCGTTGTAGACTCATCTTTCTTGTTTTATATGGCAAAAATATTAATAATAATGACGTTTCGAGGCATGTACATATCAATTTTTACGGAAAAATAATATTCAGATTATTCAGAGTTTCGCAAGAAAAGTATTTTTTCGATGGTTTGTTCGGCATCGCACCACACGTTTCACAGAAACTCAACCCGCCAATCGCGTGGAAAACCGCGCTTGTGAGCCACTGCCGGGCCACTGCCCTCAAAAATCGGCTATAAATTACCCTTTTAGGGAACCACACAATTCTGGTAATCTACTTACATGATAACATGGCATCTGAAAGCCGAACAGAATACAAAATAACCCCCCAAATCAAAGACAAAACTGCTGAATTATCGATATATTTCCAAAGAAAAAAATCGGATTACGGACGGCTAGGCCTCGAGAGAACTCCAATGAGTTAGCTAGCTATAGCTTGCATGCACATGCAACAAGTTATTAGGTGTTAATTTGGTCGTATTACTTTGCGTGTGTTATGGTGAACGTTTTTTCTTACGCGAGATCCATCCGCCAAAAATTGGGGAATTCCCGGCGGCGGATCTATATCTGCACACGCAATTATACAAGCAAACGGGAGCGGTGTAGTAATTTTTTATCGATATTTTGCGCAATTGTTTTCATTGTTTAGGGGCATATTTTTGTTTCCGCCCAGCTATCAAACGCCAAGAAATCATGTAAGTAGAATATCAGAACATTTTTAAATGTGCAAATGACAATAAAACGTATTCAGAGCCACATTTTGAATGCACTGGCTTATTAGCTCGATCATACAGACATCCAACAGACGTCTCCCCTCGAGTATCGGCGTAACTTTGATTGCACATCCGTCCACAACATCGTTCAAATGACTAGCAATTTCGCGCATCCTGTTCAATTTTCGACTGCAAAACGAACTGACGAACCAAGAATTTCTCCAAAATAACCACTCATAAAGTAAACAATATTGATTTCCCCATTTCTTATTTAAATTACACTACTTAATGGACTGTCAAACATACACATGTTCAATTATCACTGGAGAAAATGGGTCGGCAAAATCTTCCGATATTTTCTACCGAGAAAAAATATTTCTCGGATCCGTCTCGGAATCGGCTCGGAAGCCATTACCGCCGGGATCTCGGATCGGATCCGGATCGGATAACAGCATTAACTGTTAATATGCAATTCAATTGAATATTGAATAAAATGGAAGATTAGTAAACAACACCAGTAAAAAATGGAGGAAAAATATATGAAAAATGTTGGAAGGACTGTTACTTTTGTTAGTCATTTGATTTCATTTATAATGTGGTGAATGATGCAAGTCGGGAAAAAGGATGTAACAAATTAGAGATGCATAATTTCCAAAGGGAATGTGGCAGCGGGGCATATCTTTATTGTTGGCATATCATTTCAACGTTAATTGTTATTGTTAATATGTGATGAAGAGGGAAAATGCCATTCAGAAAATTAGTACACCAATACCGGTTTAAAAATTAGGAACAAAATGTTAGTTAACGATGCAAGAAAAGATTCTGTAGGAAGGAAAATAAAAATGCGTACATTTTTAAAAAGTGGGTGTGGCCTACCTTCTCTCGCAAGTCGCTAATGACGGTCTTGGCCCCCTGCAGCTCCTTCGTCATGGCGTTGCGATCGTTGCGGAGGTGCTCGAGCTCGCGACGCATCGCGTAGATCTCCTCCGCCTCCTGGGCGCGGGACAACTGTTCCTGGATCAGCTTGTCCGCGATCGTCTCGTTTTCGACCTCCAAGCTTTGGATTCGCTGGTGGAGCAGTCGGTTCTCCGTTCGCAACCTCTGTTTGTGAAAAAAAACATCCGAGGATAAAAGTTATGAAGGTCACATACATTACATCCAAACTTTATTTCATAGATTATACAATGACTTCTATGGATCTTATGAATGATGATATTGAGTCCCATTGTAGTTCTAAATAATCAATGATCAACTTGTCCGTTAGTGTATCATTTTTTACCTCCAAGCTTTGGATTCACTGGAGGAGAAGTCGATTCCTTAGATGCTATAACAGCAAGAAGAAACAGACACAAATTGAGAATGAGTGGGGAGTATATGTGATAAAGAAATTTGTCCGTGAGCGTCTTGTTTTCGACCTCAAATTTTTGGATTTGCTGATGGAGAAGTCGGTTTTCGGTTCGCGGTTCTGTTTGTGAAGAAATGAGATGTAGGTTTAAATAAGCAGCCAAAATGATTACATTTTATTCTATGACTACACTCACATATATAAGTGTTCAACCACAACAAAAAAACATTTTCTAATCTCTACTCATTTATATAGTAGCGCCTGGCATGGGCTGCACGATCTTTGATCGCTCTTTGATTTTGATATTTTAAAGCCAGTTTACAGTAATTTGTATTCGTTTGAAGTACTTTGCTTTTACCTTGTATATGACAGAAATTATAGCTTAGACCCTTACATTAAACTTGATTTACCCAAAATCATAATTAGTCATTTGAAAGTGAAACCACATTATTTTATATTAACCCCTTGACCACGGAAATCGAATGGGTTGTGTACAAAGTCTATGGGGATTTCAGAAACTAGTAGGGAACGTTTTGTCCATATTGCTGTTATATTCCTAATCTTGTATATTGTTGTGCATTTGTGTTCCATTACTATTCCTTATACTTCACTCTACTACTCCTTGACCCCTTTACTCCTTCTTTTATGTATAAGTTGTTTTTGCCTTATGCTTAATTTGAAATTATTTGTAAATTGTATTCAGTTAATTAGTTTATTATGTTTTTAAGGTGCCCCGCTCACAAGCTATGCTTTCAAGGGGCACCTCATCCATTTGTTGATTTCCTTGTATTTTATGTATTTTGATATTAGGTTGAAATAAAATGAAAATGAAACCAAAAAAATGGCTCTGGCTTGATCGGCTGCACCGCCACAAGCAGTTTGTGGTAGATGCGCTCCTGGCTGAAGAGTTGGAGGAGGCCCATGCAAGAAGAGGTCGCCGGGCGTGCAGGGTGAAGCCCTGGTTGCAACGTCCTGTACTGCTTGGACAATATTAGACCCTGATGCAATAACTTATGCGCAAGTCACAGGGTGACTTCAAGAACTACATGCGCATGAATTTTGAAATGTTCTGCGAGATGCTGGTGAGGGTGTTGCCCAGGATCACGACAAGCTACGAAAGCCACCCCCGCTAAGCCCAGGACTTAAAGTTGGCAGTGACACTGCGGTTCCTGGCAACAGGGAATTCCTACACTAGCCTTAGCTATGACTTGCGCATCATGCACAACACAATATCCTTGTTTGCGGCCAGGAGTGTGCGATGCAATTGTGGAAGAAAACAGGCAGGAACAGTTTGCAACACCATCAACCCCCTGATGAGTGGCGGGACATTGCTGACAAGTTTGGTTCCAGATGGAATTTTCCCACTCCTGCGGTGCCCTGGATGGCAAGCACGTAGTAATACGCAAGCCCCCCCCCCCCCAAAAAAAAAGAAAGATGGAAGCCGGTACTATGATAACAAGGGCTTCCACTCCATCGTGACAATGGCCCTTGTGGACGCCGACTAGATGTTCCTTTAAATAGGCCAATGTTGGGGCGGAGGGCTCCAACTCTGATGCTGGTGTATTTCATATCTGCACACTATGCCACAGCTTGCAAGAAGGCACCCTCGGACTGCCCCCTTCAGATCCTCTGCCTGCCGACGACGGAAACATTCCTTACTTCATAGTGGGGGATGATGCCTTCCCACTGCGTGAGTGGCTCCAGAAACCTTAGGCCGTGAGGAACCTGACCCATGACCAAAGGATCTTCAATTACAGACTGTCACGGGCCAGACCTGTCGTCGAGAACGCCTTCGGTATTCTCGCATCCAGATTCAGGTATGTAAAACCATGGCAACATACACATTGGATTTCAAAATTTTGCATTTTCACCGTTTGTGTCTATGAACTTCAGTTAACCAGTGCACATTACTATTTATTTGTTTCACATTGCTCTGCTCCAGGGTAATGTTGACCAGCATGCAGGTTCTGCCAGACAACGCCAAGCGCGTAACGAAGGGGTGCCTGGTACTGCACAACATCATGCGCGCCAGGTATCCAGGAAGTGCATGGCGTGGTTGTGTCAGGGTCACGCCGGCATGCTGGTAGACTGCCAGTGAGAGGGCGCAACCGACGAGAGATCCACAGGACAGGGCCAGGAGCTCAGACAGTACCTTATGCACTATGTAAATGGTGAAGCAGGGATAGCTCCTTGGCAAGAGGCAGCCATCCGGCTTGTTTAACGTATAGTTTTGAACTGTTATTTCGCAAGGACATTTTCATTGTTTTAAGATTGCTGAACAGTTTCAATATTTATTATTGTTATTTTGACGCAGGTCTGAATGGCAAAGTTGTAAAGCTCTATTGCATAATGCCACACAATTCTGCAATTTAATGTTTAAAGTAGAACAATTAGGCCAAATAAATAGCAATCCCATATATTTGGCATGGAATTATTCGGTAAAAATTATGGGTGTATTGTGTTGCAATGCGTGTTTTAAGGCAATGCAGGTTTGGACGGTTGGGGATAAATTTTAAAAAAACATGAAAAAACACACATTCAGAGTGGGTAGGGGCCTGTAAGGTCAGGAGTTTCATCTATTTTCCAGGAGCCTCCCGGGAAAAATCGGGAGGGTTGGCATCTCTGCTAATTGAACATACAATCAATTGATTATTCAGAGTGGGTAGGGGCGCCCGTAAGGTCGGGAGTTTCATCTATTTTCTAGAAACCTCCCTGAGAAATCGGGAGGGTTGGCATCTCTGCTAATTGAACATACAATCAATTGATTACCCAGGTAGTAGTACAATTAATCATGAACCTGTTTGTTACAAGGCCCTGATATTATAACAATGACAATTTTGTAATGTTATTTGTTTTGTTTTGTAGTCGTGTATAGTTGTCATATTATGTAATACTTTACAGGGGTTAGCTTTCATATAGGAACCATACTCCTTTCTGCTAACCCCTAACACTGTCATATAGATGTCATTTATTTTTTGTTGTTATTTTGTTCTATCTCTGTATTTTTGTATTTTATGACAAGTGTTGAATAAACTGAATTGAATTGAATTGAATTATTTTCCTAATGATGTTCTACTCACCCTCATTTCAATCTGCTCCTCAGTCTCCTTCTCTTTGAAGGCAAAGTAGTCTTTCTCTAACCTGCCGAGGCATTGGTAAAGAAAAAAACAAACACATACAATATTATTATCAACACATAATAAGATGTCTTACACATCTTTCATAAGAAATGCTATGCTATCCTTATTAAATAAGACATTAAACCCAGGAATACTACTGTTTTCACTTTTTGATGGGGATAACTATTCTGTGAGAGTTTGACCAAAATCAGCCATTAAAGGTTATGATTTTGCCAAGTTTAGTTTAAATCTATATGCTGCCCTCTCTAGATGGCACTCTGCCTGAATCTGTCCAAAAACCTACACACAAAAATAGTTTGTAGAAAATATGATTTTGAAATGAATGAGCCATGATTTAGCAAATACAATCCTTCAGCAGTTTCATTGCCCATAAAGTGCACAGTCAACATTTTTATTGTTAACTTTACCTTTTCATTTTCTTGGCGTTGAACTTGACTAGGTAAGACGACCGCAGTAGATGATCAGGCTGTATTGAGTGCATTTAGGAACAAATCAATGTATATGATTTCTTTATATTGTGACCCAAGTTGACTTTTAAACTTAAAGGGTTAATTCTTTACCTCTTCATTTTCTTGGCGTTGTACTTGACTAGGTAAGAGGACTGCAGTAGATGCTCAGGCTCATCCTCGTGAATCTTGGGCGCGAGCTTCTGAATATACTGTACAGAAAATAAAAGAAAAATCCAGAAAAAATTTAATCATTAACTGTGCAAAAATATTTTGCAAATGCAAATTATGCACAAGTTATTCTGAAAAATAGTTTTTTTCCGTGTGAGAGGCGCCAATTAATTTTGACATCCAGCATCTAAATAAATATATAAATATGAATCATGAAGAAATTATACTTAACCCCTTGTCTTTGAGATATCGCATTTTCATAGGGTTAATACATGATTTACAACATTCCTGTTGTGAATAATGGTTACAGAGTAGTACACATGAAATAAGTCACTGCTAACAGTATTTGTGTCTTAAGAACAAATGATCTGACCTACAATTAATTGTAACTTACAACTGATTCTGCAATGGGGGCCTTGTCTACCTGAAGATCTAGAAATATTTACTTGCACCAAATATGACTAGTAAATCCACGCCTCCACTCCTGCCATCAAAATGACCACCTCTATGAAATTCTGTTAGCACTGTAACCCTAATAGGCAGTTTCCATTTATAACACTGTGTCTCATTCTATGAATGGTAGTCTGCGTATTAAATCAATTGTGCTAAAATATTTGGTAGGCCATGTATTCAATACCATGGAATTACAGCATCATATAATTAATGGGTTAAGGAGCAGAGACATTTGAATCACTGAGTGCAATTGTAATACAAAGTTTATTGAAAAATGGGAGCAAATCAATAACACCTGTCCTGCAAACACAATAGATCATAATAATTCTTCATATTTTCCGTCCATACGACACAGCATATGGTCAAATTGGAAGGGTGTTAACTGGTCTTGCTGCATAAAATTTCCTGGTGATTAATTGTTGTTGTAATAGCGCCCTCTTTAGATAAAAGCCATATCTGAAGTAGTGGCAATTGTCCCTACTCACAATATTAATTGTTTATTATCAATGCATGGTAAATTTAGAGCTGGTCCTGTATCAGCATCATAATACACAATAATACCCAATGTAGCAATTACATATGGTTAAATATTCTTTGTTAATTTCAAAGATCAAAATTACTATTTTTGTAATAAAATTCAGTGTTTATGGTCATATTTTTCTGCATATGGAGAGGAATTATTATTTTTGTTTTCAGGACATTGATAATACTAGGTTTGATTTATATAGTGCCTTTGTTTAGTGCTTTGTTTAGGGTCTCAACATACATAGCCAAGACCCTTTCATGGAAACAAGCCCATGATCTCAAGATTGGTAAAGCCTGTGCTTTCCAATCTAGACCATATATCCATTTATGCATGACTTGTGGCCCAGTCGGGCAAGATTGTTCAACAGTGAGTGGCCCGAAACCTAAATCTGGTGGCCCCAAACAAAGAAAAACATTATAAATTCAGTTAAATTTAGTTTCCCGAACGGGCCAGTAGAATTAAGGATCAATGAAATTTGGTGGCCCGGAGCTAATTACCTCCGCCAAGGAGGTTATGTTTTCGGTCCCGTTTGTTTGTTTGTTCGTCACCAGTCTCCTGCGCACAATTTCACAGATATCTCTACCAATTTTTCGTACAAGCTTCATGTTCATCTAGAATAGAACCCATTACATTTTCAAGGTCAAAAGTCAAAGGGCAAGGTCAAGGTCACGCAAACATCAAAATTTGAGTGTTGACTGAGGTATGCACTCCCTGAGTGCACTGCGTCTATTTTTAGTGGCCCCGGGCTAGTGGGCCTATGCTAATCTCGAACACTGATTTATGTACTCACTCTCAACATCTCCTCCATGTCCAGCATGAGAAGGTCGTCCTGGTTGAGTAGCAGGATGGCAGCACCTATCCTGAATATTGCTTCCATTCCTGGTGGAGGAAAAGAGGCAAATTTGTTTATTTCAACATTTTAAACATTTAAAAAATGTTTTATCACAATAAAACATGTACTTTGTTCTTTGGCTTATGGTATTTAACAGACAATGAAATGGATTTTGATTTTTCATATTTTTGTCAAATTATGGGAATATTTATGATTGAATGAGAAGCATCCAAGGAATGCTTTTTAGATTGGTGTTGAAATCTTCGATATAAAAAAAAAAAAGAAAATATTAAATTAAGTTGATGAAGCACTTCATGTAGAATCATAGTAGTTAGTTACTTTTGTGATAAAGTGGTCAATGTTTCTCGTAGATAAGTAAGTTGGCAAGCACACAGCAAGCAGAGTATGGAACCGTGACAACGATTATTACCCACCAACGCAATTAAATAAATTAAACAAATACAAGGAATGTCCATGGCTTTGTTCTGAGAAGGTTTAGGAAGGCCTCATAGCGGTTACTTACTTCTGAGATGAAGAGATCCATGATTCTCATGGACAAGTTATACAAGAGTGAGAGACCATAAGGAAAACTAGATGGATCTTCGACTGCGCGCAGTCGAAAATGATGCCTCCGCCATTACGCAATTTATTCATATCAAGCCCAAATCAACATGTACACAGAATTAATTCTGTCAACTAAATTTTGATGGTACTCTGTCTTTTAGATCTTGACGTATCACAATTATGACCTATAAGTGCCCTGTGACCTTTGACCTCATGACCCCCAAAATCTAATCAGTTCATTGGCTCTCCAAGGAACATACATGTACCAAGTTTGGTCAGAATCTGTCAATCCCTTCTTGAGATAACGCGATCACAAGCTATTTTTGCATATATAATGAGCTCTGTGACCTTTGACCTTTGACCTCATGACCCCAAAATCTAATCAGATCATCGGCCCCCCAAGATACATACATGTACCAAGTTTGGTCAGAATCTGTCAATCCCTTCTTGAGATAACGCGATCACAAGCTATTTTTGCATATATAATGAGCTCTGTGACCTTTGACCTTTGACCTCATGACCCCCAAATCTAATCAGATCATTGGCCCCCCAAGATACATACATGTACCATGTTTGGTCAGAATCTGTCAATCCGTTCTTGAGATAACGCGATCACGAGCTATTTTTGCATATATATAATGAGCTCTGTGACCTTTGACCTTTGACCTCATGACCCCAAAATCTAATCAGATCATCGGCCCCCCAAGATACATACATGTACCAAGTTTGGTCAGAATCTGTCAATCCCTTCTTGAGATAACTCGATCACGAGCTATTTTTGCATATATAATGAGCTCTGTGACCTTTGACCTTTGACCTCATGACCCCAAAATCTAATCAGATCATCGGCCCCCCAAGATACATACATGTACCAAGTTTGGTCAGAATCTGTCAATCCCTTCTTGAGATAACGCGATCACAAGCTATTTTTGCATATATAATGAGCTCTGTGACCTTTGACCTTTGACCTCATGACCCCAAAATCTAATCAGATCATTGGCACCCCAAGATACATACATGACCCAAGTTTGGTGAAAATCCGTCAATCGGTTCTTGAGATAACGCGATCACGAGAACGGGACGTACGTACGTACGGACGGACGTACGTACGGACGGACGTACGTACGGACGGACGTACGTACGGACGGACGGACAACCCGAAAACATAATGCCTCCGGCTACTTCGTTGCGGAGGCATAATTATGGTCATCTCGTTGCTGAGGTCACAAATTTGTAACAATTAAATAATTTCAATTTTCTCTGCTTCATTATGAGATGGTTAAGGAAGGCATTGTAGTGGTTACCTACTTCTGAGATGAAAAGATCCATGATTCTCATACACAGATTGATTAGCAAGCAGACAGCCAAGAGAGTGAGGAACCATCCAGCCAACGCAATTAAATAAATCAAACAAACAAAAGACATTTCCATATAGGTTTTGCTTTGCTAAGGTTTGATGGTTAGGTAGGCATCGTAGTGGTTACTTACTTCTGAGATAAATAGGTCCATGATTCTCATAGACCATAGACAAGTTGATTCGCAAGCATATGGCGAAAAGAAACCATGAAGAAGATCGCCAGATGATCGAGTGAGAAACGATGACAATGATTATTACCCACCAACAAAATGAAATAAATAAAACAAACAAGGAATGTCCATGGGCTTTGTTCTGAGAAGGTTTAGAGGAAGGCCTCATAGCGGTTACTTACTTCTGAGATGAAGAGGTCCATGATTCTCATAGACAAGTTGATTGGCAAGCAGACAGCGAACAGAGTGAGGAACCATGAAGATGCGTACATTGATGTGTGGAAGCCCTGAGCAGTGAAGTGCTTGTAAAGATCTGGTAGAAGTTCCTACGAGATCAAGAGAAAAGAAAATACATTTAAAATAAATAGATTTTATTTGAAATATCTTTCTCGGGGAGAGCTTAATTGGCAAGGAGACGGGGAACAAAGTGAGGAACCATGATGATGCATACATCTGGGAGAAGTTCCTGCAAAATCAAGTGAAAAAGGAGACATAAAATAATAGAAACAGGAATATAAACAAAGTCACATAAGAGGCAAAGTTTTTGCTTACCGACAAACAATACCGATACAATACCAACAATACAAAAGGGATCACTTGAATGCTTTACCTGTGTCTTACATTTCAACTGGAACATGCAGAGCCCTAGACCTATGTGTCATGTAAGGTCGTGGTAGAGGGTGGGATAAAGGGAGAGAAAGGGAGAGGGAGAAAGATATGGAGATGGCGGCTGAATAGGGGTGGATACTTCATGGCAATAACCAACAATACAAAAGGGATCACTTTCACTTTTTACCGGTATCATACACTCAAACTGGGACAAGCAGAGTCCTAGATGAACCATGTTGAGTTTAAATGTAGATAGTAGAGACAGACAATACAATGTGGAAGAGGAGAGGAGAAAAAAGTAAAGGCCTGGTCACACAGGACACGACTAGACCCGCGAATGCAGTACGCACTAGTACGAATAGGTAAAAAGGTAGAAATCGTCGGCAAATCGTGTACGATTTCTACCTTTTTACCGATTCGTACTAATGCGTACTGCATTCGTGGGTCTAGTCGTGTCCTGTGTGACCAGGCCTTTACCTAATGGAAGAGGGACGTGGGGGTGGGGGGGGGGGGGGGTCATTTCACTCTTTACCTGCATCATACACTCAATCTGGAACATGCAGAGCTCTAGATGAGCCATGGTGTATTTAAATGTAGATAATAAAATCCTAATTTTTGACATTTTACTTGCCCCAATATAAAATTGACATGCCCTTTTACTTCTAGATGAAATTAAAGTGTATAAAATTACATTGTTCTCTCATTTAGTTGAACAATTATTTAGTTGCCCACTCAGGCATGCAAACTAGACAATTTATTAAATTTGACTTGCCCTACACCAATTTTTTTTTGTGCTAGTGTTGAGCCCTGCAGTAGAGATAAACAAATCAATGTAGAAAGGGAGAGGGGTAAAGTTACCCCGTCGAAGAGGGATAGGGGATCATTTGCATCCCTTACCAGTATCAAACTGGAACATGCAGAGTCCTAGATGAACCATGCTTGGTTCCAATATGGATAGTAAGGATAGAAGATGCCATGTGTTGGAAGGGGAGAGGGAGAGGGGGATCATATGCTGAAATTTGCATATATGAAGAGCCCAGTTGAGCCATGTTGGGTTTGAATACAAAAATTATGGACAGGAGGGAGGGGTTTAGGAAATCTATAAGTAAAAGAAGTAATTTGAGGGGGTAAGGAGGATCATTTGTTATAATTACCTGTATCAAACACTCAAACTGGAACATGCAGAGCCCTAGATGAGCCATGTTGGGTTTGAAGAGCTCCCTCATCCCATAGTCTTGCATAATTTTGACTAGAACACAGAACGCCTCCTCCTCTGGCATCTAGCAACAGGAAAAAAAGACAGAAACATGTCTCGATTAAATGGGACTATTAGGCGCTATATAAATCAAGTATATTATTATTTTTTTAAAAATTATAAATCATTATGATTTCAAGGGCATATAAGAAAAATAGTCCACAAAGAACATAAGAGCCCAAGATGAGCCATGTTGCGTTTGAAGAGCTCCCTCATCCCATATTCTTGCATCAGTTTGACTAGAACACAGAACGCCTCCTCCTCTGGCATCTAGCAACAGGAAAAAAGACAGAAACATAGTGCTGTAACCGATCATCAGATCGGCATGCCGATCACGATCCGATCATACATGATCGGACCGTTTTTGCCGATTTCCGATCATGCAGAAAAAATCGGAAGATCGGATCGGCAAAAAAAAAAAAAAAAAAAAAAAAAAAAAAAAAAAAAAAAAAAATCCGTTTTTTTTTCTTTGGAAAATGATCCCAAAAAACATATTTTGGGAATATAAATGAATACCAAAGCAACATATATCCATATTAATAAGCCCAAGGTAATCTTGTATGGGTATGCTTTCATTTAAAACTGATTACCTCTCCTTTTACAAAATTATTCGCGCCGATTTTGAGCTTAGTCCCATGTGTTTCTGAAAGGTTACGCCAAATTAATCACATGGGACTAAGCTCAAAATCGGCGTGAGTAATTTTGTAAAAGAAGAGGTAATCAGTTTGAAATGAAAGCATACCCGTACAAGATTACCTTGGGCTTATTAATATGGATATATGTTGCTTTGGTATTCATTTATATTCCCAAATTGTGTTTTTTGGGGATCATTTTCCAAAGGAAAAAAAAACGATTTTTTTTTTTTTTTTTTTTTTTTTTTTTTTTTTTTTTTTTTAGCCGATCATCCGATCCCGATCATCGATCCGATTTCGAAGATCGATAAAATTTTGCCGATCCGATCAAACGATCCGATCATCAAGGTCAGTTACAGCACTACAGAAACATATTAATAAATGTGTGAGATCAGGGCCCCGTTTCATAAAACTTTTCCAATTGTTGTAAGTGTCCAATTATAGCAACTACTATGGCAACACCCAATCAGCATCAAGCATATTAGCTGTTGCCATGGTAGTTACAATAATTGGACACTTACAACAATAGGAACAGTTTTATAAAACCGGGCCCTGGAGGGCAGAAAAAAAGAAGAAGAAAACATTTCCAGAAAGATTGTAAAGAGCCCTAGATAAGCCATATTGGGTTTAAACGGCTTCCTCGTGCCAGAGTCTTGCATCAGTAGGACGGATAATGCTTCCTTCTTCGGCATCTAGAGACCAAACCTTTCATGATACGAACCTTTCATGTCCAAACCTTTCATGATACGAACAGACGAAAAGGAAACAAAAAGAAAATTAGACGAAACGGAAACAAAAAGAAAATTAAATTGCATCATATTTCCAAGATAATTTCAAATACAATATGCTCATGATAAATTGCATGCATATATATGGACTTTCATTTAATTTGTATTTCAAATATATTGAAAAAAGAAATTTAAACAAAAAGCCTCAGAAAAAAAGAAAAAAAATGGAGCAAATTACATCATTAATTGAAATTGAACATAAAATCATAATATGCTAAACCACTGAGCATAATAATAAATAGATAAAACAAAAACTCATGACAGAAAAAACCAAAACAAATGGAAGGGTACATCCTTGTTGAAACCCGAGTAGCAACATTCAAGCCCCGGAGGCTATGTGCATTTGCTGGTAGATGGATGTTAACACTTTCCATGTATTCCTTTTGTTTTGGGTTTTAAAGGGATACTAGGAAACGATTCAATTGTGGTTTTTAAAAGAGTGCCAGGGGCTCAGGGCGAATTAGCCCCCCGAAATGCAAAAAAAGAGCCCAGGTTGAAAAGCCTTCATGAATTTGCATAGAGTTCAATGGAAAACGAATTTGAGTGTGCTTTTTTCATGTAGCCCCCGAAAAACAAATTTTCAATTTTCTCCATAGTGGGCAAATCAGAACAAACATATTTCAGCTAAAAATAAATTAATATTTATAATATAAAATAAAAACCAACATTATTTTGTGCAGAGTGGTTCAGAAACAATAGACTGCCAAAAAATCACACTTTTAATATTAGAAACTTCTGTTACAGGTCCTACATATGCCAAACTATGTAAGTATTTTCACCAACATGTTGATTATCAGTACCTAAGCTCAATGTGTATCTGGATTTTATTTCCTCTTGTTTGGAGTTGTATGGACTACTGGACTAAACGGCAACAAAAATTTTACTTTCAATTTCAGTGTGCTATCTGAGGAAGTCGATGATATATACCAGTGTTTTAAAAATATATTGTATCCGGAATTAATAAATATTATGCCATACATTCTTATTAGTTATCATACAGGTACATTATGTACATTCAATTCTTGAGAACTATTAGATGAACACCCGACTCCAAATCATGGGGTCCCAAATTTGGAGTCTCGATTTCAAAACCAATCAATGTTCCCGCATTTATGTCCTTCAGCAAGACATTCCGTTCACATTGCTGCTTTCTAACCAGCAGCTAAAATGGGTACATTGATGTGTTGTAAATTAGCATAATGCCCCAATATGGTTGCTCACGGCTAGAATGCTCCCCGAAGAGTTGAGAAGGTGCACAAGTTAACTGTGTTATTGAAATGTGCCCAAATATCCAGGGGTAATAATGATGCGTGCCACAAGTGTCTGCTGACAAATATGTGCACGTTATAAATATCAAATTATTATTAAATCATGATTATCAATTTCTAAGAAAGCACAAGTTCTAATATCATTCAATGTGCTACTGTATATACGAAAGTTTGTGATATATGGACTGGTGTTATGTTTCAGGAACCATCATTCATCAATAAATATTATACCATACTTTCTTATTGGTTATATACATGTAAATGCATATTTCATTCTAGAAAAATTAGGGGTATATGTATGTTGTAGAAGTGTTGTGGCACGATCAGATGGACTCCTGACTCCAAATCATGTCCAGGCCACTCCAGGTATAATAATGATCATAGTGCGCCATGAGTGTTTGCTGACAATTGTGTGCGTGTTATAAATATCAAATTATTATCAATTTTAAAGACAACACCAGAGGGGGTGTTGCATAAAGAGTTGCGATTAATTGCAAGTCGGGAAATACGCACATCTCAGCCAATCAGATTTGCACATTTAGGCGCATTTTATGACTTGCGATTAATTCAATTTTTGCGAGTGATTGCAACTCTTTATGCAACCCCCCCCCCCCCGTGTAGTTCTGTCATTCAATGTGTTATCTGAGGATGTTTATGATATGGGTCTGGTGTCACATTTCAGGAACCATCACTCGTCAATATATGATGTGTCATACCTTGTGATGGGACATCATATTTTATTCTTGAAATATAATGTCCCTTAGTTTTATTGTTCTTCAGGTTGTGTCTCATTTATATAAAAAACATTTTTTAATGAACATACATGTAATGATGCTAGGTTCATATCTGAGAGTTTTGGTGATATGAGATGGTGTTCAATGATGTCAATACAAATGTCTTTTATGTTTTTATCTCACATGTAATACAAGACTTCTAATGAAATTCAAGTGTAAAGCGCTCAGAGATGATATTGTATCATATAAGGCGCTATATAAATCAAAACCTATTATAATTATTATTGTTAGACTTCGCAAGGTTTTACACATAGGGCTGAACAAGCTTATTGTGTGAAGAATCATTATACTATTGATCTCAAATACCTCTGAATTGTTTTGAATAATAACAAAAATGATTCATCATCTGAAAAGAAAACGGACAATGATCATATGACACACCCAATACATTTACAGTCAAACCTGTTTTAGGGTCATTCCATGTCAAATCACCCCAAAAAACTGAAAATTTTCATCGTACCCCCTTCAAATTTGCTAATATTTGGTATGTATGATATTTCAACCTTTCAAAGTGCAAATATTTAAGTTTTAGCCCAATCCGCCCAACGGTTTTGGCGCTATGGTCGATTCTTTTGGGGTAGTTTTGTCAAAAATGGGCGTGGGCACCGTTTTTCAAATCGCCATTGTCCGTTAACCGTTGGGTCAATTTATTTTGTATATAGAAACATTAAATTAATTGAAAAGGGATACCTGTAGATATTTGCTTTCATAATTGATGTTCAAGTTTGCAATTTGAACTTGACCTTGAAAGATTTTATTCAAGAAAAGATCTCCACCTAGGCCCTGATGCAGAGAGAGACTTTTTCTGCGTTTCAACCAATCAGATTTGTGCATTTAGAACATTTGATCTGACTCACAATTGATTTATCTCTTTCTGCAACAGGGCCATTGTCAGGTTGGAAACATGTGGTATCATTAGAATGTCATTGATTTGTTTGTATTGATATTGTATGAGGATTAGCAGGTCTATTTAACAGTGGTGAGCCAGAGTGTGAATAGGCTCTAATCCTGACTTTGAAAAGGTCGTTTTCATACAATACACCCCTATAGAATTCTTGGACATGGGTGTAGGTCTAAAATAATTCAATTTTACATGAAATTTGCAAACTTAAAACAAGGCTGTAGAAAAAACAAGAAATAATACATCTTCAATTCTTTCATATGTTGTAGATATTATATCAAGCCAAGATTTAAGCCAAACAAATTCTCAAAATTATTTGATCCACGAGGTAAAACGGAAGGTCGAAGCCTAAGGTCAAAGGTTATCGTATCCAAACTCGCTCATGCATGAAAACAAATGGCATAAATGGATTGCATATAACATCCCCAGTCCAATGACACCATTGCAAAATAAATTGACCCAACGGTTAACGGACAATGGCGATTTGAAAAACGGTGCCCACGCCCATTTTTGACAAAACTACCCCAGAAGAATCGACCATAGCGCCAAAACCGTTGGGCGGATTGGGCTAAAACTTAAATATTTGCACTTTGAAAGGTTGAAATATCATACATACCAAATATGAACAAATTTGAAGGGGGTGCGATGAAATCCATTGGGTGATTTGACATGGAATGACCCTTTAGTGGAAAATAGTGGTCAACAAAATTGATCCCCTGCAGAGAAATCAATGTTTTAGAACCTGTCTATAGAGGTCACCTGTCTACATTGGCCACTCTTCTTGTTTCCTTTACGTGGTCACTCACTGTAGTTGCCATACACAGGATTTGACTGTAAATAGAAATATTAATACAGTCAAACCTGTGTATGCTGACCACCAAAAGGAAACAAGAAAGGTCGCCACTATAGACAGGTGACCACTATAGACAGGTTCCATAACAATGTTTTTCTCTGTCTCACAGTCATTAACACAATGCTAGAAATTAACTAATCAGACTTGTGGCCTAGTTTGGCAAGTAAAATCAAGATTTGTCAATTTCCAGCCCGAAACCTGGATTCTGTAAACCCAAAACAGTGACAAACTTCACAAATACTGTAATATTTGGTTGCCCATTTCAAGCTAGCAAACATAAGGCATCGCCCCTGGGCCAGCAGGCCCGTGTCAATTTTGAGCAGTGATTAAAGTCACGTGTCAGAGAGTACAGCAGAATTGTTTACATTTAGTCATTCATCTCGTCTCACACTTACCTGCATAAGCAGGAGGCCGACAATAAAGGCACTTCCTTGACAATAACCCACTTCCCTGTCGTGTAGCGAGTATGCCTAAATCAAGGGGGAAAAAGAGCACACGAGAAGTACAAGTGTAAGATCCTTGTGACACAGTATCGAGGGCTTAAAAAAAGATCTTACTTAAAATTGGTGAACATGCATTATGCCATTATCAATATACCAAGTAAAATATATTTTGTTTAAAAAAATTTAATTTAATGAGTAATTTGCTAAAGCCTGTATTTTATAGTTTGTAACGATAATTGAAATTCAAGATCAAATTAACTTTTCTTCGGAGTGTCATTCCATTAAGATTTAACAGTATCATGAAATCAATGAAGAAGAACATATCAAAAATATCCCAATAAAAACAGGTAAGAAATTTCAAATAATAAATAGAAAACAATTACTAATATTATACTGGATGAGGTGTTTTGCAAAAAAAACAAAAAAAATAACATTGTTATAATAAATTTTTTTTTTTTAAATCATAAAATAATTGTATTTTTTCGCTCATTCGCTACCTTCATGACATTAAATAGTGTCTCCTGCCCCATCCCCTCCTTCTCCTTGAAGAATTCATGCTCGGGGTAGGTGCGGGCGATGTCACGTCGGATCACACGCTCATACGACGACTGCATCTTGAGGTACTGTGCGTATTGCTCCTTCAGTGGCGAGTTGAAGGCACCGCACATCAGCTGCCACACGATGCCCCGGAAGTGATGCGGGATGCCCTGTCTCACAAGCTCCTGGTGAAAGAAAATAATAGAGATTGGATTTAATATACACTAGGTGTCGATTTCGGGAGTATTTCCCTCCCGTGACTCGCGATAATTTTTCCGGCGAGTCACGGGTACCCGAAATTTACCCATTTGTTGATTTCGCTATCGGCATGTCACGCCGCTGAGTGCATGAACACAAAAAGGACAGAAAAGAAAATGGGAGTGGGCAGATAACTCGGGCGCTCAAAGAGGGAAAAGGGAAAGAAAAGAAAATGAGAGTGAGCAGATAACTCGGGCGTTCAAAATGGGGACTTTTGCTCTTTTTTTTTCGGGATATCGAGTATCGATTTTTGCGCCCGGGACTCGACATTTTTCGGCGGGACCCGGGTACCCGTGACTCGTCAACAGCACTAACATACACACTTCAATATAACACCTCTTTCTCTTCCTTAAGCTTACATCCTTCTCCTCCTCCTCTTACTCTTATCTCCCACATTCATCTACTTCCATAAAATTACCTTCAGTGGTTTGGTCTTCTTCTTGGAGAAGTCATCCCAGTCGTTGACAATCTTCCCCCATATCACCCACTGCTCATGCCCCTCCCCTCATCCTCCTCCTTTCCCCCTCCCCTACCCCCTCCTCCTCCTCCTCATACACCCGCCCAATTCCCAATCTTATCTTCTTCATCTAATCCTGACCTATATCTCACTTGACAAAGTGTTCCAGCGGCGCACGAAACGTCGTGATCTTTTAGATTCCTTGTTGACCATACATTGCGAGACAAACGAATATCACTAGCGATATTATTTCCGATATATCTCCTATGTTCATCTACTTCCGTAAAATTACCTTCAGCTGTTTCGTCTTCTTCTTGGAGAAGTCGTCAGTAGTGACAATCTTGCCCCATATCACCCACTGCTCATGCCCGCCCCCATCCCCTCCCCCACCCCCTACACTCCTCCTCCTCCTTTCCAATTCTTCTTTTCCTCTTTCTCTCCCATATTTCAATATAACTGGTAGGAAAAAAATACATACCTTCAGCTGTTTCGACTTCTTCTTGGAGAAGTCGTCCCAGTCGTTGACGATCTTCCCCCATATCACCCACTGCTCATGCCCACTCGCCTCCTCCTCCTCCTCTCCCCCTCCTCCGCCTACCCCCGCCCCGTTCCCGCTGTTGGTGAGGGCCTGGTTGCTAAGGTTACTGGTGGAGGAGCTGGTGGACTGGAGGCTGGAGTTGGAGCCGCGGCGGGACGACTTGATGGACTTGAGCGACTTGGAGTCGGCCTCCAGAAGCCTGTAAAACAAGCAATACAAAATAAAGATAGTATTTTATCAATAGATGTGTACCGAATTTGCCATATTGGAAACAAACAAATTTGATCTACATGTACGTGTATTAACCTTACAACACATGAAGTAAAAGAACTATTGATATGATTAAGCCCGAGTCATGTCGGAATTTTTTTGTTCCGGAATCCGCCGGTGTTGTGCCGGTCGGAATCCGGTATTCCGATAAAAAAACAACCTGCCAATGAATGATACGGAACGAACACGCACTAGAAGGTCTGCCATAGTTTCGGCAGCGCAGGCAGGCCCCGCGCTGCGAGACAGGCCAACTCAACTGCCTTGACCTTGCAAGTTGCACTCTTAAAAAGTGCCAAAAAGGAACGAAAATGTAAGATTATTATGATCGCACCTATTCTAGATCTCTTATTTTACTTACATGTTTGTATGGCTTTTAAAATAAATACGAGAACAATTACCTGCAAAAACAGCAAAAAAAAATGCGCTGATTATATCTCGAACATTTTCTAACTCGCTCGGACCTGCATGAACTGAAGCTAGTACAACGACACGAATAAGTCAACACGTGCATGTGCTTATATCCACCGACATTAAAAAAAAGAATGTTGCATAAACTCAACATGGCGGCAAATTTACTTTCTAAACTCCTACTGTTAGGACCAATAGCGCGTAGATTGTCCCTATATTTTACCAATCCATTCTAGTATAGATCGGTGAATCGCACCATGTGATCGCTAGTATCCACCGATATCAAATAAAAGAATTGACATAACCTCAAGATGGCGGCATATCTACGGGTCAATCCACGTCAAATCAACCAATTTTCAGACATTTTGTCACCCGACCCCCTTCGATTTTGCTAAAATTCGCACCAATTGTTCCCCCAAGTGTCTGACGGAAAACCCCGAAATTTTTTGCCCCGAAGTCATTCGGTTGCTAAGTTACGGCCGCGCCTAGTAACCAATGCGCGGTCAAACCGTTTCTTCTTTAAAATTTTGGCCATTTTTGATTATCTGCTGTAGCTAAAATTGAAAAGCCAGAGCTCTCATTGTCTGGAAATTGGAAGAACTTTGTCATCTCTACAAGATGTATTCATTATGTCGCGGGTCGAGTTTTCGTTTTCGCGTACGAGGTCACCGAAAATGGCTTTAAGCGAAAAATTAATTTTTTTAAAAGCATGTTTGGATGCCCATAGCTTAAAAATTACTAGATATTTTGCTCTAATCTTTTATAGTATTAAAGACCTTCACTTCCTTTACAGATTTAAAAAAAAATGAGCGTGATTGGTCAAGTCGTTTTCGAGTAAAGCGCCCTCAAAGTTTGGATTTTTCAAAAATGCACCAAGTTCAAGGTCAAAGGTCACCCGAAGTCCAATCGGGATCTTCACCAATTTTTGTGTACTTACAGATATTTACCTATATTTTCAGGGGTTACCAAAGAAATTTTGCTACCGGAACGTTTAATGGCTTAATTACGCTAACGAAAATGGTCGTAAACAACCCAAAATGCTCAAAATTGCCATATAATTGGCTTTAGGGCATATTTCGAATCTCTCTCACACGCAATATAAAAGTTTATAAATACTGTTCTTCAGAGAATTGGCAGACATTTACCTATATTTTCATGGGTTAGCAAAACAAAATTGCTACCGAAACGTTTAACGCCTTATTTACACTGACGAAAATGGTCGTACACAACCCGAAATGCTCTAAATTGCCATATAATTGGCTTTAGGGCATATTTTGAATCTCTCTCACACGCAATAGAAAAGTTTATAAATACTGTTCTTCAGGGAATTGGCAGACATTCACCTATATTTTCATGGGTTAGAAAAAAAAAATTGCTACCGGAATGTTTAACGCCTTATTTACACTGACGAAAATGGTCGTAAACACACTGAAACGTGTTAAATAGCCATATTACGTGCTTGAGGGCATATTTTGAATCCTTCTCACACGCAACACAAAAGTTTATAAATACTGTTCTTCAGGGAATTGGCAGACATTCCCCTATATTTTCATGGGTTAGCAAAAAAAAATTGCTACCGGAACGTTTAACGGCTTATTTACAGTGACGAAAATGGTCGTAAACACACTGTAACGTGTTAAATCGACATATTACGGGCTTTAGGGCATAGTTTGAGTCTCTCTCACACGCAATACAAAATGTTATAAATACTGTTCTTCAGGGAATTGGCAGACATTCACCTATATTTTCATGGATTAGCAAAAAAAAATTGCTACCGGAACGTTTAACGGCTTATTTACACTGACGAAAATGGTCGTAAACACACTGTAACGTGTTAAATCACCATATTACGGGCTTTAGGGCATAGTTTGAATCTCTCTCACACGCAATACAAAAGTTTATAAATACTGTTCTTCAGGGAATTGGCAGACATTCACCTATATTTTCATGGGTTAGCAAAAAAAAATTGCTACCGAAACGTTTAACGCCTTATTTACACTGACGAAAATGGTCGTACACAACCCGAAATGCTCTAAATTGCCATATAATTGGCTTTAGGGCATATTTCGAATCTCTCTCACACGCAATATAAAAGTTTATAAATACTGTTCTTCAGGGAATTGGCAGACATTCACCTATATTTTCATGGGTTAGCAAGAAAAAATTGCTACCGGAACGTTTAACGGCTTATTTACACTGACGAAAATGGTCGTAAACACACTGTAACGTGTTAAATCACCATATTACAGGCTTTAGGGCATAGTTTGAATCTCTCTCACGCAATACAAAATGTTATAAATACTGTTCTTCAGGGAATTGGCAGACATTCACCTATATTTTCATGGGTTAGCAAAAAAAAATTGCTACCGGAACGTTTAACGGCTTATTTACACTGACGAAAATGGTCGTAAACACACTGAAACGTGTTAAATCGCCATATTACGTGCTTTGGGGCATATTTTGAATCCTTCTCACACGCAATACAAAAGTTTATAAATACTGTTCTTCAGGGAATTGGCAGACATTCACCTATATTTTCATGGGTTAGCAAAAAAAAATTGCTACCGGAACGTTTAACGCTTATTTACACTGACGAAAATGGTCGTGGCAATTTAACACGTTTCAGTGTGTTTACGACCATTTTCGTCAGTGTAAATAAGCCGTTAAACGTTCCGGTAGCAATTTTTTTTTGCTAACCCATGAAAATATAGGTGAATGTCTGCCAATTCCCTGAAGAACAGTATTTATAAACTTTTGTATTGCATGTGAGAAGGATTCAAAATATGCCCCAAAGCACGTAATATGGCGATTTAACACGTTTCAGTGTGTTTACGACCATTTTCGTCAGTGTAAATAAGCCGTTAAACGTTCCGGTAGCAATTTTTTTTTGCTAACCCATGAAAATATAGGTGAATGTCTGCCAATTCCCTGAAGAACAGTATTTATAAACTTTTGTATTGCGTGTGAGAGAGATTCAAACTATGCCCTAAAGCCCGTAATATGGCTATTTAACACGTTTCAGTGTGTTTACGACCATTTTCGTCAGTGTAAATAAGGCGTTAAACGTTCCGGTAGCAATTTTTTTCTTTCTAACCCATGAAAATATAGGTGAATGTCTGCCAATTCCCTGAAGAACAGTATTTATAAACTTTTGTATTGCGTGTGAGAGAGATTCAAACTATGCCCTAAAGCCCGTAATATGGTGATTTAACACGTTACAGTGTGTTTACGACCATTTTCGTCAGTGTAAATAAGCCGTTAAACGTTCCGGTAGCAATTTTTTTTTGCTAACCCATGAAAATATAGGTGAATGTCTGCCAATTCCCTGAAGAACAGTATTTATAAACTTTTGTATTGCGTGTGAGAGAGATTCAAACTATGCCCTAAAGCCCGTAATATGGCTATTTAACACGTTTCAGTGTGTTTACGACCATTTTCGTCAGTGTAAATAAGGCGTTAAACGTTCCGGTAGCAATTTTTTTCTTTCTAACCCATGAAAATATAGGTGAATGTCTGCCAATTCCCTGAAGAACAGTATTTATAAACTTTTGTATTGCGTGTGAGAGAGATTCAAACTATGCCCTAAAGCCCGTAATATGGTGATTTAACACGTTACAGTGTGTTTACGACCATTTTCGTCAGTGTAAATAAGCCGTTAAACGTTCCGGTAGCAATTTTTTTTTGCTAACCCATGAAAATATAGGTGAATGTCTGCCAATTCCCTGAAGAACAGTATTTATAACATTTTGTATTGCGTGTGAGAGAGATTCAAACTATGCCGTAAAGCCCGTAATATGGCGATTTAACACGTTACAGTGTGTTTACGACCATTTTCGTCACTGTAAATAAGCCGTTAAACGTTCCGGTAGCAATTTTTTTTTGCTAACCCATGAAAATATAGGGGAATGTCTGCCAATTCCCTTAAGAACAGTATTTATAAACTTTTGTATTGCGTGCGAGAAGGATTCAAAATATGCCCTCAAGCACGTAATATGGCTATTTAACACGTTTCAGTGTGTTTAAGACCATTTTCGTCAGTGTAAATAAGGCGTTAAACGTTCCGGTAGCAAGTTTTTTTTTCTAACCCATGAAAATATAGGTGAATGTCTGCCAATTCCCTGAAGAACAGTATTTATAAACTTTTCTATTGCGTGTGAGAGAGATTCAAAATATGCCCTAAAGCCAATTATATGGCAATTTAGAGCATTTCGGGTTGTTTATGACCATTTTCGTCAGTGTTAATAAGGCGTTAAACATTCCGGTAGCAATTTTTTTTTGCTAACCCATGAAAATATAGGTAAATGTCTGCCAATTCCCTGAAGAACAGTATTTATAAACTTTTATATTGCGTGTGAGAGAGATTCAAAATATGCCCTAAAGCCAATTATATGGCAATTTTGAGCATTTTGGGTTGTTTACGACCATTTTCGTTCTAGCGTAATTAAGCCATTAAACGTTCCGGTAGCAAAATTTCTTTGGTAACCCCTGAAAATATAGGTAAATATCTGTAAGTACACAAAAATTGGTGAAGATCCCGATTGGACTTCGGGTGACCTTTGACCTTGAACTTGGTGCATTTTTGAAAAATCCAAACTTTGAGGGCGCTTTACTCGAAAACGACTTGACCAATCACGCTCATTTTTTTTTTAATCTGTAAAGGAAGTGAAGGTCTTTAATACTATAAAAGATTAGAGCAAAATATCTAGTAATTTTTAAGCTATGGGCATCCAAACATGCTTTTAAAAAATTTAATTTTTCGC
The DNA here is from genome assembly GCA_037951105.1 of Echinarachnius parma. Classification (NCBI taxonomy): domain Eukaryota; kingdom Metazoa; phylum Echinodermata; class Echinoidea; order Clypeasteroida; family Echinarachniidae; genus Echinarachnius; species Echinarachnius parma. The sequence continues at coordinate 144,222 of JBAMJV010003426.1, forward strand.
TTAAAGCCATTTTCGGTGACCTCGTACGCGAAAACGAAAACTCGACCCGCGACATAATGAATACATCTTGTAGAGATGACAAAGTTCTTCCAATTTCCAGACAATGAGAGCTCTGGCTTTTCAATTTTAGCTACAGCAGATAATCAAAAATGGCCAAAATTTTAAAGAAGAAACGGTTTGACCGCGCATTGGTTGCTAGGCGCGGCCGTAACTTAGCAACCGAATGACTTCGGGGCAAAAAATTTCGGGGTTTTCCGTCAGACACTTGGGGGAACAATTGGTGCGAATTTTAGCAATATCGAAGGGGGTCGGGTGACACCCACCGGTTGATTTGACGTGGATTGACCCCTACATCATACAGCGCACGTATTCATCGTACGCTTTCTCCCTGCGCTCTAATATCAATACTCTTCGACTTTCGTGCTTGACTCAATCACCCATATGTTTGCATGTGCTTGTCAGCGGGACACCGCGGGCTGCGATGCCGTCTACATGGTCTATGGCAGTAGCTTCAGATACGGAGCGCAATACAGACAATGCGTAACCACAGACTTATACAGTATTCAGCTCTATGCGAAACTCATTAGTACAGTATTATAGATAGAGTACGAGAATCGCCATTCACGGAACACTAATAAATGCTTAACGAAAATGTCCAAGACCTTCTCATTTATGATTGGTAAGATTTAATAAAACATACATGATATTATTAAGATATTCTTTATGTATTACATTGTTTTATCGGAATACCGGAATGGAGAAAACAAAACCGGAACACGCACACACCGGACGGATTCCGGTATTCCGTCCGTTCCGACCCAGGCTTAGATATGATATGTAATAATGAAGAAAAGAACTATTGATTTGGCATGTGATAATAAAGTAAAATTATTAAAATAGACATAGAAATAAAGAAGATGACAACTAGGTCAAGCTATTACTTGAACAACATCTTTAAATACAATCAGTGCATGATCATTATGACCGGCATTTGTTCCCAGACCCCCCCCCCCCCCCCCCACACATTAACGGAAAACTTGTCTATTGTTTAATTCCTTTTCTAAAGAATGATAAAGATACACCTTGTATGGTATTTCATAAAGGTCCCATCAACTTTTCTACCAATCCAAACGCCCCCAACCAAAAATGTTTTCAGACTTGTTCTAGATCTAGCCACAGCATTTCCGGCAATATTTATTCAAAGGGTCTAGATGTTTAAACATATATGCCACATAGGATGTGGTGTTCATGTCAATGTTTGTAAAAAAGAAAAGAAAAGAGGTACGATTAAAGGACCAGTCAGGGGTTAGTGCATGCTCTTAAATCATATCAAATTTTCACTGTAGCTAAACTTAGTTAGGGTACATAAATTATAAATGACATTTCTGACCCGTCTATATTTACACAATTAAAATTGAATTTGATTGGATTATCTAACGAACAATTGAACAGTCTCTCATCAAATAAATTGTTAAATGTAGATGGCTAATTCATGAAAACATGAACGAATTACTGTTATTTCATGAATAATTACTTGTTACGCCGGTACTGTGCCACTTTAACCTGTTCAGGACTGACTGATTTAGCTATAACGTGTATTCTCCATAGGGCTTAGCCCTAGCATTTTCGGAACCAGTCCTGAATGGGTTAATGTACAGGAATGCAGAGATTGATTAATTATTGTAATTTCTGTACTCATCTATTCATATAGTGGTACATTAACTTCAGAAGACTTTTCCACAAGTGATATTTACCAATTCCATTGTAATATTCTTCTGAATGATATACATGTGATAGTTTCATACAAAGAGAACACTGTCTACCGAATAAAAAGAGTGAAAATTGATGTTAGATTTTATTACCTACTGCCCCCATTGATTATATGACAATTGAAAAGCGTTCCGGAATGCATATCCATACATTCATAAATATCTCCATAATTAGGGAGCCATTTGAAATATCAAAAACCCATTTTAATTGTTGTTACCATTATTTTAGTAAGCCAAACAACAAGGTTGCAAGATAATTATGAAAGCTCTGAGCGATTTTAGTTGAATTTGACAAAGTTAATGGATCACTTTAAAATTATTCCATTTTCAAATTGTTTCCCATTCATGTAAATACAGGACAAACCTTTAAATACTTTCTAATCTACTTAGCTAAAAGAGAACCATCTAGTACTAGCAAAAAAATAAGAAAAAAATGTTTGTCCTTCATTGCTTGCTGAACCGATTCAGTGGGCGGATGGGCTCACACAAACAAACAATGGCACTGAATTGTTCAGCTGACAGCCGCATTAGACTGGCCAGGAAATTTTACACAAAATTGGACCTTAACTTATGGGTGGGTACATGCATGTAATCAATTGTGTTGGATAAGGAAATCTGTGCGCATGTATGGTGCACATGCACATCCAAATAGGCACAACAAATATGAATTGTTTATTTATTCTGACGCAACTGCCAATTGTTATCTAGATGTAAACAAAATGGTAGAGTAGTACAAACTGACACAAATTAATTGTTATTTGTGTCTCAAAGGAGTTTTAATAATACATTTATGGTCATCTGTCAGACATGTACATGTGCAGTCAAACCTGTATATAGTGACCATCCAAAGGAAACAAGAAAAGTGGCCACTGTAGACAGGCGACCGCTATAGACAGGTTCTTTTCTCTGCAGGTTTTTCTCTGCAGGGGATCACGTTTGATGGCCACTATCTATAGGCAGGTTGGCTTCTATCAGCGAAAAAAATACATGGGGCGGCGGGCGAATTCGCCCCCGAAATGCCCAAATTCGCCCCCGAAAAAAAAGAATTCGCCCCCCCAATTTTTTTTTTTTTTTTGATTTTCGGGATTTTTCTGTTTGGATTGTGATCAAATGCTAATAAAATGATCACTTACAGCATTATAGCTTATTAGTAGCCCCTGAAATTCGAAAAAGAGCCCGGAAATTTGTAGCCCCTGAAAGTTGGAAAAGTAGCCCCCGAAAATGGAGCCCCCGAAATAAAAATATTAATTTTTTCGCTGGCTTCTATATAGACACGTGGTCACTGTACATCATAGATCTACATTTAGACAGTATGACACAACTGTCTGCAAAGGTAGCAATGTAAGAATTAATTCTTAATTTTAGGGGGCTACTTTTACAATCTCCAGATATCAAGAAATTGTTCAAATAATACCCTATGGAAATTTTAGGGGCTACCTACTGATTTCAGGGGGCTGTTTTGAAAATTAGGGGGCAAAATCGCCCTCAGCCCCTGTATATTTCCTAACCTGAAAGGTAGACAACTAATAATATGGGGGGGGGGGGGGGGGGTACCAACTTATCTGTAATCAATTGAGCATTCAAATACAGGGAACCTTTGCAATTTACACTAGTATGTCCAAATAGAACAGCCGCAAAACTGTTTACTATGATGCAATTGCAACTGAAATGTAAACAATTTGACAGTGTACACTGCCACTAATGCAATTGATATGCATCAATTTAGATAAAGGATAATTGTAGATCTGTTATTTGACAATACTCCCATTCCCCCGTACTTGTATATTTGTTACACATAGGTAATGATTATTCTTGATTTACATGTTACACAATGAAGTATGTTGAATTCTTAAATATAATTTGAATTCACAAAATGAGAATATTGGAAACGTACATGTATGCATAAAATGTAGCATTGCATTCATTGAGCAAAAGTTATGAAAAGATACAAAAATATATCTTCAGGATGCCTCAGGTTGTAGATTTGATTGAATAAAATATTATAATTTTATTATTTTTTCCCCTGATAAAAAAAAAAAATGTTTTGCAGATTTTGAAAATATTTACAATGTAAATAAGCCCCCCAAATGTGTTTGACCAAAAAAATAATAACCTTCTATATGTTGATAAACTGTTTAGGGGGTACTTCCACATTCCCTTTTCTCAATGTTCAAATATTGTTTGTTTAACCCTATTAAGGCCGGGGGGGGGCCATAATGGCCCCCCCCTCCGGAATTTTTTTTATTGCTCCAAAACGCTGCAAGATGACGCGCCGCTGCTTGGTGACTTTTTTCTTTCGGGTCTTGCGCACGTTTTAAAACAAAAATTTCGAAAATCGGACCCTCCGTTACAAAGTCACGTGACCTTTTGTCTATGCATGTCAGCCCGAAAATCGCTAAATTTCGTGATTTGTGTACAAAACATATGGAAATATCAATTTTCATAAAATGAGGTGTATTATTAGATATTTGGTGTTGTTTACATTTTATATGTTGGTTTTGGGGTTCAAAACAGTTAAATTATAGTTAGAAATAAAATAAACAACAAAAACAATAAAATACATAAGTTAAAAAAACAAAGAAATACATAAGAAATTAATAAAACAATAGAAAACAAAAGGAATAACCGGGCTCTTCCAATTTTTTTTGTTGTAGTATCATTCCAAATGCTCTAAAGAATATATGTAGTGAAAACCAGAGTTTAATTATGAAGAATATATGATTTATGGGTAAAAATATGAATTTCATGACTTATTTGCATAAATTACCATAAATATGCAAATTAATGAATTTTCAAAATTTTTAAAAATTACCATTGTATTCTATACACTTCACTTATCACGCGTGCAAATTTTGACGGCGATCGGCCGCTCCGCGGCCGAGATCTTAGGGGGGGCCATAATGGCCCCCCCCCGGCCTGCTGAAGACCTCAAATAGCCCGGCCTTAATAGGGTTAAACAGTGGCTTGAACGAGGTTTGGAATTGTGCCACATGTGCCAGTCACAGCTAGTGTCACATACATGTAGTATCATACTATGTAAAGCCCCTTTCACACCGGACCTGCGTAGAGTTGCGTAGTGTTGCGTACAAAGTACGCCGAAATAGGCTGCGTATTCGTGAACAAAAAACATTCTTCGGCAATTAACGCTCGTAGGAGCCGTGAGTAGATGTTTCGTCGGACTGGCGTAGTGAGGGAAGCGTACTATTGCGTAGGCTTGGCGTACAGTAGCGTAGTGTTGCGTAGACTTGCATTGGCATGACGTACAGTAGCGTAGTGTAGCGTAGACTTGTGTACTTTCTGCGTTCAATGTCTACGCAGACTGTACGCGAACAAAATTAAACACATGTGTTTAATTTTTTGCGTCCATCTCGTGTACCCCTCTGCGTACCTCAGCGTATAGTTGCGTAGGACAGCGTAGGGCAGCGTACACTTGGCGTAGTCGGTACGCAACACTACGCAACTCTACGCAGGGCCCGGTGTGAAACCCCCTTTACTTGTTACAAGTGTGTGCAAACAAATCAAGCTCACTATACAGCACAACAATACACTTAAATTACCTTGATCATAGATCAAATCAGATATAAATATTTTCACATCAAAACTGTGGCAGTGCTATTATTTGCATTGTCTCGACGTAAACAGAGACCTCATACTTCTATTGCAAACACAAAATAACAATATAACAATTTGGATTACATGTAGAACCATCAGCAATTATCAAGAGTCATCGAAAACCAATTGTATGAAACAAGTCAAGTATCAATGTTTAAATCAACAAACAAAACACACAAAACATTCCAGATTGTTACCTTACTAAACCATACTATCAATCAAAGTTTAAATCAACACCACAAAGTGCCAAATAAAAAATCTTTCAAATATATTTGGTATTTACCTTATCAAGCCTGTTGCAACTCTCAAAAACATGTCCAACCGTGGTTCTTCAGACTTCAATACAATTCTGAATGAACTTGATATTTCAAAGTCTGTAGGAATTTCAGTATTTCTCCAGAAATTGAAATTGAACATTTACTTTCAGCTTCTAATGAGTAAATGAGGGTCGATTAATTCTTGCACAAGCAACTTTCTCTCAATACTGCACACAAAAATACATTATATGCCCAACAAAATATGTCCCAGAACTAATATGTTTAAGATCTTTGGCTTTATTTCAGCCTCCATCTTCAAACATCTGTTTTGTAAAGGCTTTGTGGGTCTAAACAGGATTAGATTCTTGACTACAGAGCAACTTAGTCTGGGCTGTAAAATTGTAACTCTTGGGTTAACCAATGAACCTATAGAAAATATGATACAAGAATTCTCAGTGAATTAATACAGCTAGTAAACCTAGTTTTCTGTAGTGCGCCATGTTTTCTGTAGGCAATGGGTTAAATGCAAAGAGTTGCTCAACCTTAAACCTAATGAAAGACTCAGAATTTGTATTTAAAAAAAAATTATTTTGTTAATTCAAAGGGATCTAGTAACTTTATGTGAAAAAAGTGATGAATGGTTAATACAATGTAATATTGTTGTTATCTGATATGTCCACTGGGTATTGTGTGAAAATTTCAAGTTAAATGGACGTTATATGGCCGAGTAATGAGCAAACATGCAAAGTGATATTCACTAACTCATTGCACTGACTTTGCACACTGTAACGACAATCTAGTGGATAATTTAACATCCGAACACTTCAAACGTAAATATCTTTTTAACGAAAGGAAAATTCCAAAAACCGAAACCTGCTTCATGCTTCTATTGTTAATACAAATACAACTAGGTATCAGGGAACCGCTAGAATTCCAATTGGATTTTGAGGATTTAGACAATATTACTAGATCTATCCCTTTAATCAAATTTACACCCTATTTATCTACTTCCTAAGTCTTTTCCTTCATTCAAAATGAACTGTCTGTATTTTACACCTAATTTTCTGTAGACAATTGGTTAAAACTGCGCACAGATGAGGTTCAACCTTCATATCAATACCAAAATGAACAAGATTACAACAACAAATGAAAACCCAAAAGGTCACCAGATGCAGCCATGCACAGTAACATCTGTTCGTGTAATACTACATGTATGCAGCCCGGCATAATTTGTGAATCATCGCAAAGCATTGCCTTTAAGTAATTTATCAATATTATCTCAGTTATGGAATGAGACATATGAGACTGATGAGTACATGTACATGTAGGTACTGATATTTTAAAGGGATCTAGTAACATTGTCCAAATCCACAAATCTTACTTTAATAGAACTCTAGCACTGGATCTCTCATACCTTGTTGTATTTGTATATTACAAATAGAAGCATTGAACATGTTTCAGTTTTTGAATTCCCTTTCGTTAAAAAGATATTTAAGATTTTTAATTATCCACTGGAAAGTTATAACTGTTTTCAAAGTCAATGCAATGAGTTAGCAAACATCCCATGGCATTTTCGCTCATTCCTGGGCCATATAATGTCCATTTAACGTGAAATTTCACACAGTCAGTCAGTGGACATCTCAGATCACAACAATACACATTTTATCAACCATTCATTATATTTTGCACATGTCAACAAAGTTACTAGATCCCTTTAAGACCTGTTGTAGCAGTAGCATAACTCCACGATTGCTCATACTGTATCATTTGAACCTTCATAAGCCACCTGTTAATATTGTGATTCATACTAAAACAATGCATCATATTTATAAAGCCTACACACTAACTTTGCCTGTACGAGCAAGTAAAATCATGATTTTTCAAATGTGTCTTGCCCAAACAGACAAATTACTTTTAAAACCCCTTGACAACTAATGTGAAACAAGAGAAAATGAATCCTGTTCTAGGTAACTTGATAAATTTCTTGCTTGTTTCGAGATGAGATTAACACGTTAGGAATTAATTTTGCTTTCGTATTTACTATTTAAACAGATCTGTAAGCTGCCCATTTGGGCACCCAAACTAGACCATCTTTGACATTTTACTTGCCCGACATAAATTTTAACTTGCCCCAAGAAATATGGCAAGCTAGTGTCTGTCGACTGTCGAGCCCTGATATGATAGACATACTTTGTATGTCACACAACCTTGGTTAGCTGGGGGCTGCAACCTGCTATTGTCTAGTATAGCGGATAGGGAAGGTATATTGTTCTTTCCTAATTCAATTACAAAGAAACATGACTGATAAATTTTCAGTTGAACACTGGCAGCACACAAACTAACTATGTAGCTCAAAGTGCTACCAATATAATATACAGTCATGTAAAGGAAACAAGAAAAGTGGCCACTGTAGACAGGTGACCTCTTTTCTCTGCATGGGATCGCTTTCGGTGGCCACTATAGGCAGGTTGGCTGCTATTTGACAGGTAGCCACTAAAACAGGTTTGACTGTACATCATATTGTCCTACCCTGTTGATAATTATGAATCATGTCCCAGTGCTGTAGACTCGCTTTTTGATGGTCTTGTGACTCGGACTCGGGCCGAGTCACAATGTAAAACAAATGGGAACATCCTATTTTGTTGGGGACTCGGACTTGGAACTTGTGGACTCGACTACAGCCCCGTCATGTACAAACCCAAAAATTTAAGTGAATCTTAAAGAGAAGTTGGAAAGGTACATTTATACAAAGTCTGCTACCATGCTCAATGTATTTTCAGTTTTTAATTGCTCTATGGAAAAATTTTAATTAACCATCAATGAGGCTATGCTATAAGTCAAATTTGACTTTTTATACCCCCTCCCCTCCCCCCCCCCCCCCCACACATTTTTCACAATGTGTATGTATGCGTAATTTTACTTCTTTGTTTGTATTTTATCTTTTTTATCCTTTGTAAATAATGACAAGTTAAAGGGGTAGTTTAGTTTTGGTAGAGAGGGCGCTGCAGATCACAATTTTTTTGTGAGGTAATGAAAAACTGAGTGTCGAATTTGAGAGAACATGCAATTTTAATGGCAGAATAAACTTTTATTTGGTCAAAATCGACCCAGAAACGGCTGAAATATCAATAAATATATCTGATCTTATAATTATTTGGGGCCCAAATAATCAGATGATTTTTAGAAAAAAATAAAAAAATGCTTGCACTTTTTCAAAAATTTTCAAAAGCGTTTTTTAAAATAGTTGTTGATGATCTCGCTATTTTGTATGAAAAATGGTTGAAACCAATGCCTTTTTAAAAAGCGCCCTCTTGTGTTTCAATGGCTCTTTTTGAATAACCGGCTTTTTACTTAGTCGTTTGTAATTTTGTATACCTTTCGAGCATGGTGGAGTTATAACTATTAGTTTATAATGTTACTGTGCAGGTTTTGGCTACTTAAGTTCAGCCTTACCAAAACTAAACTACCCCTTTAAGTATGATGATGTGGAAAATAAAGTTAAATTCAATTCAATTCAATTCAATATCATCCATTGCTAGAGCTATGAACATGGTGGGTCCTGTAATAACTCTAGTGTCTAGTAGGGAACTGGTTAAGCTTCCCAAAATAAATGAGTGAATCAATGAAGTACATAAGAAGGGCTAAGCCTAATACTGGGCTAGCCATCTAGGCTAACCGATCATACTTCGCCCCTGGAAGGCTGGAACCAGAATTAGGTAATTGATAACTAATAATTTAATCATCTCTTTGGAGTGCTATAATGAAATTGTTATCTTGGTCATCAGATAATGTAATACACACATAATCAACCATGCACAAATTGCACATTCTCAACTCCTCTGGGAGTATTTTAGCCAGGCTACCTGTTACAGGAGCACACATGTTTTACAAACACGTTCCATTCCTATTGAGTACCCATTTGTACACCTGGGTAGAGAGCAGTATGCAAATAGAGCTGTGGAAATAACATACTCATTATGTCTTCCTGACCAGTAACAAAAAACCCTTGGAAGAAAATAAGTTCAAATCTAAACTGAGGGATACAGATATTTGAACGAAACAAAATAACAATATCATGTGACACTTTAAAATGGATGCTATTGTACTTTTACCAGACTATTTGTGAACAAATAATTGAAGAGTCAATAGAGTTTTATGGCAGATTAAACACAACTTTTTTATTGCCCACTTTTCTCGCCACTATGGTCCTAAAAAATGGTGTTTCAAATAGAATGTACATTGTACTCCATGAGAGGTATCTTCTCATAGTATGTACATTATATTGCAGAGAAATTTCTGAGATTATTTTTATAAATATGGCTTTTATACATTTTTGCTGGCCCAAAGTGCAATTTCACTGCGAATGCCCTGCCATATAATTTTTCTGTAAGCCACAAGCCAAACAACATGATACACAAGAAGTGTGAAAGTTCTAAAAGTGATTTTGGTTGAATTTGACATGGTTAATGGATCACTCGAATAACCAGTTTGTATGTGTGTATTATGTTCTTTGTACTTTGTAGTTAAAAATCAACACTATGACTTAGCTTTACAAAATGTATAAATGGCAAGACCTTGTTTGATCCTTGAATTTTGTGGTATTCAGGAATAGTTTTCAATTAAGGATTATTAAAATAATTGTATTAATATAATATGATAATTAAAGTGAATATTGAATTATATCATGTGCCTCCCATAATGCAAGGCTCGACACTCGCACTGGCCCGCTGGCCCGGGGCCAGCAAAATGTATAAAAGTCATATTTTGGTGGCCCGATCGGGCAAGAAGAATTTCAACCCGACATTGACAAAATTAAAAAATCTAGTTTTTTTATGTCGTGCTTCATCTGTAATCACAGGTTTGATTTAGAAAGAGCGATATTTTTTAGAGTAAATAGCTTACTCGTGAAATACAATATTGGGGCCAGTAAATAATCTTTTGGGCCACCAGAATAGGGGAAGAAACTATTTCACTGGCCCGACCGGGCTACTGACTAAAAAGGTGAGTGTGGAGCCCTGCATAATGATTATCATCTCTTAGAGCTTTATAATGGCATTGTATAAATCCTATCAAGCGTCTATGGAGCGAACCAAGAATGAGGCCCTGGATTCACATGTATCCAAGTATTCTTTCAAAAAACCTTTCACAGCCTTACGGACAATGGATACATTTAATCAATAGAAATTGCAAGGTTGGTTTGATTTTAATTGTATCAATAATTGTAATTGTCTAGTTTAGCATGTACCTCATCTTATTTCAAAACAATCTTGTTTCTTCTTTACATGGGTAATAATTAAAAGCAACTTGACCCCCTCCCTCAAAAAAGAAAAGAACAAATTAATAGAGAAAGAGAAAATGATATGCAATTGGGGGAAAGTTCAATAATTTAGATACAATTATTTGCTGGCCATGTGAGCCACTAAAAAAAATGTTTGTGTGGAACACTGATCTATAGCTAGTCCAGGGGCTTAACTACAGTGCTCACTACAAAGATAGAAGGGTATACAAAAAAAGAAAATATACAGTCAAATCTGTTTTAGGGGTCACCTGTCTATAAGCAGCCATGCTCTCTAAAAGTGATCCCCTGCAGAGGAAAACAATAGGGACTTTTTGTTCTGCACATCCACTGGCGGACTGGTACAGTGGCCCATTGTTCGGTCAAACGTCTGAATCGAGTACAGATGCCAAATCGGTCGAATCCACGTTCGTACTTGACAGAGACGGGTAACCAAATAATGGGTCAACGTGTGGGCGGGGCCTAATCGTGAGGTTATGCCCGTACCAGTCCACTAGTGAACAGGCAATAAAAAGTCCCTATAGATTGTTATCACATGTGTGGGTTTGAACTGTACCTGATGACCATGGGTAACAGTACTTGCGCTTAGAAACCCCGTATTAAGCGTTATTTATGCAAGCTATTATTATTACTATTATGTCTACAGTGAACACTTTTTTGTTTGTTGACTGTATATAATATGGAAAAGCCACCAACCTGTTTTGTTCCTCCATCATGGCCAGCAGCTCTTCCTCCGTGTTCGCTCTCAGCACCTCGATCTTTCCCACCTTCGTCTTTTCCGTCCTTCCGCTGCTCGTGCTCGTTCCTCCGAGGCTACTCCCCCCTGGACTGGTTCCCCCGCTCGTCAGACTGCTCGTGTCCCCATCGCCCCCGCTGCACTGGCTCCCCGTCCCGAGCGAGTCCGTGCTGAGCCGTCCCGCCTGACGGCTGGTTGAGATGTTTAGGGGTCCGGGACTGCTCCCCCCTTCTTTACCCGCTTCTCTTTCTCCTCCTTTTCCTCCTGCTCCTGTTTCTACTTCTCCACCTTGAGCACTATCATCTGTATTCGTACTCGATTCTTTTGCTGAAGCACCGGGATCGCCATAGCACTGAAATTGTGAGAACTCGTCGCTTGGGGTATCTTTGTCCTCGGCAACGCCACCCTGGTTCTGTCCATCCCCGGCTCCCGTCTCCATGACCAGGCCTCCATTTTGGTCCTTTTGAGGAGTGGTCCCTGCTATCTCTTTGTTTTTGTTCTTCAGAGTAGATGCTTCACTTTCTTTATCGTCAGAAGATGATTCTGTGTCCTTTATAGTAGACGTTTCACCTTCTTTATCATCGGAAGATGATTCTTTGTTCTTTAGAGTTGCCAATTTGTCTTCTTTGATGGCAGGTGAGGGTAGGTCCTCAGGGTCTTTAGGAGTTGTCACTGAGATATCTGGTTTGGATGGAGAGTGCTCAGCACTGCTGCTGATGGAATTGGTGGATGATGCCATGGCTTAGTACTTGTAGGGGAGGGGGGCAGACAAGTCCTCTTTGCGTCCCCACCCCTTGATACGACCTCAGGGTGACTGTGTAGCAAGGTGTCTCTCTAGCGTGACATCTGGTTGTCCTTGCAATGCGGTGAATGGTTCCACCAGTGGGGTAACTGTATGTTATGCACATGAAACAAAACATTATTATGAAAATGATTATTTAGCAAACTGCATTGACCTAATGACTTGAGGAGAGATGTTTCACATCATAGTTACACTATGTATGTACAATTTATTATACATCATTACATTACACAAATATATGATGCATAACCTTTTCCTAAGACTAAAGATTAAAACAAGACAAATAAACAGATTGGTTACAAAATGTGGACCTGGAACCATTGAAATGTTTATATAGTTCTGCCTGGTATCGCCAATAAATTTTAAAATTGCTAATTACTGACTGTAATTTATATGTTTTGATTATAATAGTTTCCAACTTAGATTTATCCATCCACGGTGTAGATACAGACAGTATTTTCAAATTGTGTGGGATTGTCCGATTGTGCATTTCAATTCAAATTCAAATTGAAGTTCAAGGGAACGCAAGAAAGACACATATTCATTAAATTTTGGAACGTTATCATTAAACATCAATGTCCCAAAATGTAATGAATATGTGTCTTTCTTGCGTTCTCTTGAACTAGATCTATTCAAAATGTAAAATTTAAATCAGTCTACAAATTTTATTTTTTTATATTTTGAAAATTAGAAGTTACATTACTTACAAACTAGATTCAACACTCCTACAGGATGAATGATACTTTTATACATCTAGAAAACAAGATCCACCTGCCTGAAACACTTCGAATCTTTGCGTCTTGCCAGAATTCAGAAGTCTGGAGACAAGACTTGATTTATTTGTTTATTGATGGTCTGAAAACGTTTATGCACTTCAAAAAAATATATACATATGTATATAATAATAATAATAAAAATATTAAAATAAAGAAAATAAATGAGAAGAATGAAATAATATTTAGTTTTTGGCGAAAATATTCAAATTGAATGAACCGCCAATAAACATTAAACAACAACAAACAACAACATCAAAAGAGTTCAGACAGTGGCCGCGCCGCATGCCACACACACTCACGAGGCCGCGCGGTACGGCCCCGCCCCGCCTACCCGCGTAGTGAGGCCGAGCGAGCTGAGCTTGCTGTATGCAGCATCAAAACACACACATTCATGCACACAAACATGGCCAATTTTACAGCCAAAAACATATTGACATGAACCAAGGCACTTACATCGGCTTTTCAAAACTTCCTGGATTAACGATGGAGGCTGGAAACGCCGTAGAAAAAATCAGTTCGCTCTTCTCAGCTTTCGAATATTTCACACTTCGTGGTCCCAGATTGACTCAGAGTCAGACATCACATCATTCATTCATTATCGACACGGAAATCTAAAATAATAAACAAAATAATAAATTCCGAAATATCTACGGTAGATAGTCTTATTTCAATCGTCAACTTTAATTCATGCTCTAGATTTATACAACATTTTAGAACATCGGATTAAATTATTAATGAATTATGTTGTTTCTACCTTTTTCAATCAATTCAATTGCTATTAATGATGTATCTAATACATTTGTTTTGTTAAAATATTAAAAAAACAATAAGAAAACTATTTGTAACATCCAAAGTAAGGCTAATAAAATTGTATTTTAATTTTCCATAAAATGTCGCCCTCTCGCGCTATGTTCATTTTATTATTTAAAACAATCTGCATGGTCCTAAACAAAGTCAACCCATTGCAATATCGGTCTTAGAAATTAGTTTCGGTCTTAGAAGTTAGTATAGGTTTTCCCGCTCAATTTTACACCTTTTTCAATCGAATTCATTAAGGGTCATTCAAATTCACGCATTACCGCGTAATCGTTGGTATCGGTCTTCCAAATTCCCAATAAGTGCATGCGAATTCATACATACGCACACGCTTTCGTGAATAGACACAGAAGTTCATTTATGGGCATTCGAATTCGCGAATGTGCAGCCAACTGTCAACTGCCCTTTCGCGAATTCGAATGACCATTGATGAAAAGGTATGCTCTTTGTGCAAATTCACTTGCTCCTACGTGATTTTGAACGACTATTTACGAATTCGAATGTTGCTTTGACACGGCGATCGCAAATCGCGCGAATTCGTTTGCTCCTATTATCAATTGGATTGACACAATCGCGAAATTGAGCGGGAAAACCTATATTATCTTCTCATTAAATGTTCACTCTAGTTATGGTTCTACATTCTAACTTAATCGTATTGATATATCTATTGCAAAAATTGAATTAATTTTACCTAATTAATACGCTCCGTTGCAATACTTACCGAGAAAATACTATTGAATAGATGAATTGATTTGCTATTCTCGCACCACACAATGCACACAAATCCTATAGGTACTCGAAGTGTGACTTATTATGTAGACAAAGCCAGATCGGTGACATTCTAATTACATTAATTAGTTTATTTCATTATATAATTTGCTATCAGTTTTTTTTATAATAACAACACAGAAAGGGCACAAAAACACAAGTGTGGCTTGGACACAACAACTTTAGGCTGTGTACAGTTTTGGTCAGACAGACTTTTAATGTCTTCAACTTGTAAGTTATAATACAAAAAACTATGTTCTGTTATAATTCAACTGCTTGAATGGTAGAAAACTATAAAATAAAAACAAATGAATGAAGAATTAAAACCTGTGAATACAAATTATCCTTAAAATGTTATACATATACAAAATAATCATTAAAAATAACTAATAAAAGCACAGCAACATAATGTAATTGGGATAGTTTATTCCAAACTCAGACTCGGGAGGGGCCCCGTGCCTACACTCATGCTATCCCTGCTTTACTTTTATGTTTCTTATCATTTTCATTGTTTCGGTATACCACACTTTTAAACACTGCAAACAAAGTTGACATAAAAGTTAAAAATCAATATCAGTAATTTATGCCTAATTTTTTAAAAAGTTGACTTAACTTTTGTTTCCTAGTACACAAAACAAAAACAAATGCTCTGTATTTAATGGTTACTATAAGGCAATGGGAAGTGAATAACGGAATTCAATTTCATACCAACAAAATATTTTTAAGGAAAAGTTACCAAATCCGATGACCGGAAATAATAAACTGAATAGAAAGTTAACCAAACGCACTGCGACAGCATTTTAAAAATGTAACTTTGAAAATTATAACATCAACAAGTAGCACACAAACTCATACAATATGTTTGACTTTCCGATAATGGCCCGAATTCTCATCAGTGGCTCAACTTTAGTCCGGCCTAAAAATACAAAGACTACCAGTAACCAGTTAAACCATTTTGCACCTGCAGACCCATTGATTGTTGTCATTCACTCCCAGAGATAAACTAATTGTTTCCTTTCATTATCCAGTCAATCCATCTAGTTCTGTTTAGGAATTAAGAAAGGGCTGCTTGCCATTTTAGTAATAGTATAACCGGTCACCAGTAATATAATGTCATGGATGATCCATGACGCAATTTGGCTCATGATGACCGACTATATTGGCCTACTATGACTTGAATTTCAAGCGGCCAATTGTCTTGATGCCTATAAGCAGAACTCAAGGGATTGATTGGATAATGAAAGGAAACAATTATAATATCTCCGGTGGTGAATAGCAACAATCAATGGGTCCACAGGTGCAAAGCGGTTTAACTGTGGTTACTGGTAGTCTATGTCTTTTTAGGCCGGACTAAAGTTGAGCCACTGATGAGAATTCGGGCCACCGAGCTATAGCCAGAGACTTATATTAGACTCATGCCTCTGAGGCAGCACAAAAACAAATTGTAATTTTCATACTAAACCGTTAATTCCGTAAGAAATTGAAAATATGTTAGTATCACACATGTGTTAAATTTGGAAAAATTTGTTGAAAAGTATACAAATAATACTTATTACTTAAAATATAGTCATGATCAAATAAATTAGGTCTGCACTTCTTCAATACAAATTAAAATGTTGATCATCTCTATAATATTTGATGTATATTTATATAATGCACATTGTTAGACTTAGTATATACATGTATGCTAATGTATATTGTCCTAAAAATACTATTGAAATAAAAACAATAACAAACATAACGGGGGAATATCCTTTAAAAATACATAGAGGGTGTCCCCGGGGGTGTCCCCCAACAATCGCGTTCCCCTCTCCCCTATCAGTCGTACTATGCTATAGGAGCCTGAGAGTAAAATTTACCCAAACAAATCATAATTCAAAAACTGGATCTATATAATTATGATAGCCTACAATCCTATTATTTGAAAGGGATAGTTTAGTTTTGGTGTAAAGGGCGCTCCAAATGAGGTAATGACAAACGGAGTGTCAAATTTAAAAGAGAATGCAATTTTTTTTAATGACAGAATAAACTTTATTTGATCAAAATCGGTTCAGAAACAGCTGACATATCAGTCAATATATCCAATCGGAATAAGTGTGGGATCACACATTATTTTATTCGATGATTAAAACAAAAAAATAAAATGCTTACACTTTTTTCAAAAATTGACAGAAGTGGTTTTTAAATAGTTTATCTCTCTGTTCAATCGTTCAAAACATCACAAGCACAAACAAACTGTTGAAACCAATGCGTTTTAGAGAGCGCCCTCTTGTGTTTTAACGGCTCCTTTTGAATGATAATTTGCTTTTTACTTCGTTTGTCATTAAATGTTTTTATACCTTTTGTCGTTTGTCATTAAATGTTTTTATACCTTTCGAGCATGGTGAAGTTATAACTATTAGTTTGTAATGTTATGGTGCAGGTTTTGGTATTAAGTTTGACTAAAACTAATCAGGATAATGACAGTTTTACATGTAGCACTTAAATGATATTCTTGATTTGTATGATTGGACAACTGCTTGCAGTTATGTTTATAAACACCTTTGGGCTACTGTACTAGCATAATTATTACGAAGAAAAGAAATGTATTACTGACAAACACTCGTTGTTTAAAAAGTCAAAAAGAACTTTGGACCCTAATGACAAGTACAAGTCTATTTCTAAAAAAATGTATTGGGCATACAAAAAATAGCCTATCTCTTTACAACTAAAGATAGGCGAAGCTTCTTTGCATTTGTTCGTAGTGGTAAGCAGTCACCCCCTCCTCGTAGTTTAGTTTTGGTAGAGAGGGCGCTGCACATCACAATTTTTTTGTGAGGTAATGAAAAACTGAGTGTCGAATTTGAGAGAACATGCAATTTTAATGGCAGAATAAACTTTATTTGGTCAAAATCGACCCAGAAACGGCTGAAATATCAATAAATATATCTGATCTTATAATTATTTGGGGCCCAAATAATTAGATGATTTTTAGAAAAAATAAAAAAATGCTTGTACTTTTTCAAAAATTTTCAAAAGCGTTTTTTAAATAGTTGTTGATGATCTCGCTATTTAATCATTATATCAATAAAACATCACATGCATAATTTTGTTTGAAAATGGTTGAAACCAACGCCTTTTTAAAAAGCGCCCTCTTGTGTTTTAATGACTCTTTTTGAATGATAACAGGCTTTTTACACAGTCGTTTGTAATGTTGTATACCTTTCGAGCATGGTGGAGTTATAACTATTAGTTTATAATGTTACTGTGCAGGTTTTGGCTACTAAAGTTCAGCCTTACCAAAACTAAACTACCCCTTTAAGTTTAGATACAATGACACGTCACACTGACAGTTTGACGTTTCAGCGGCTAACTTCCAAAAACAATCTCTTTTGTTCGCCATCACGTCGTTTGCCTAGAGTCTGGACAGTCTGCCATCTAGTTTCAAAGATGCTGCCATTCTTACACCTTTTCCTACATTCCTTTTCCTTCTAAAGTCGTCTATCCTCTCCTGTTCTTTACAATTTGACATGGGTCTTATTATAATAGTCGATCGAGCGGTTATTATGCCCCATGCCCTAATTACCGCGATACATAGCAATGCATGTTTTCTTTGTATAACTCATATTAGGCTAAATGTATGATTTGTAATCTTGCCCACATACATACATTTCCGGATAGTTGAGTTTTGGTCAAACTGAATTTTATTCATAACCAAAACCACAGTACAAACTAATAGTTAAAACTCCACCATTGTCGAATGGTATAGAAAATTACAAACGACTATAGTCAAAACCCGGTTATCATTCAAAAATAGCAGTTACAACTCAAGAGGGCGCTTTCTAAAAAATCATTGGTTTTAACCATTTTTCATATTATATACAAAATTGGGCATGTGATGTTTTGTTAAAAATAATGATTAAATAGAGACTCTTTTGATTTTTTTTTAAAGAAGTGTATTAGCATTTAATGTATTTAAAAAAAGGTCAAGATATCGTCTGGTTAGACGATATATTAATAAAAATATTTTGAAATCAAATTTTACAACTTTGAGAGCATTCGAAAGGGAATGATTTTCATTTCACATATTTTATTCAATGAACTTTCAAATGGAATTAAAACCAACTAATTTAGTGTCATGGGGCATTTCGGGAAGTACCAATACTTAAGTGTACCTTTAATATAAATATAGCCACATTAATTGATAGAATCCTTTCATCAATTTATTTTCTATTTTAATCATGATAATTTAGATATACTTGGACGTTGACAGAAAATTTTTAAACCACCTTCGTATAAGATTATTGTTATTTATGTTCCGTATTAAAAGGGACTTAGTAACATTGTCCAAATCCTCAAAATCCAATTGGAATTCTAGCGGATCTCTCATACCTTGTTGTGTTTGTATTAACAAAAAAAAGCATGGGACAGGTTTCGGTTTTTGTAATTTCCCTTTCGTTAAAAAGATATTTACGATTGAAGTGTTCAGATGTTAAATTATCCACTGGATCGTCGAAACCGTGTACAAAGTCAGTGCAATGAGTTAGTGAACATCACTTTGCATTTTTGCTCATTACTCGGCCATATAAAGTCCATTTAACTTGAAATTTTCACACAATACCCAGTGGACATATCAGATAACAACAATAGCCTATATACATTGAATCAACCATTCATCACTTGGGCAACAGCAGGGGCAGATCTAGCTTTTTTGCTAAGGGGGGGGGGGGGGGGGGGTTGACCTGAGCCGCGAAGCGGCGAAGTACGAGCCGCGTAGCAGCGATTTTTTGTTTGCTATTTTGAACCCCCGTAAGTGATTTTTTTTTCACTTTTTTTCACTTTTTTCACTGATACATTTTCACTTGGCAGCCCAGGGGGGGGGGGGGGGGGGGAGGTTTAAACCCCCTAACCCCTCCCCCCCCCCCCCACCCACCCCCTGGATCTGCCACTGAACAGTGATGAACTCATAGTTATATATTCTCTATGGATGAACTTCACTTTTGTGAACCCTGGCCCATACACTGATTCTCCCCATTTTCTTTTGTCTCAATTGTAACCTGTAATTTTGTATAATGTGCATATATGTTAATAATTGTGATGTATATTACACCGTATCATGCTTTTTGGTCGAATAAATAATAATAATAATAATAATGATAACTTTGTGGCCCAAATTGAGTTGTAATGATTATGTAATAAACGTGAGGCGAAATATGAAAGGCCGAAATGTCAAATACTCCGGATCCGGCCGAAGTAGTGCTGGCGCAGGGAAATCACGAATTTTGATTAAAACAATTAATTATAAATATAGAAAACAGTGTTTTAAGATGAATCATCCATCTGAAGATTAGAACCGACGAGGATCCACTTCACAATAAAACAGAAATCAATCTACGTAATTATTGGTAAGTAAAGATCTTGTGACTTTG
The DNA here is from genome assembly GCA_037951105.1 of Echinarachnius parma. Classification (NCBI taxonomy): domain Eukaryota; kingdom Metazoa; phylum Echinodermata; class Echinoidea; order Clypeasteroida; family Echinarachniidae; genus Echinarachnius; species Echinarachnius parma. The sequence continues at coordinate 164,462 of JBAMJV010003426.1, forward strand.
TGTCTGTCTTCGTAGATCGGACATCATCGCAACATCGTCTGCTTCGCAAGGCCATTGCCTGCCGTAGGCCCTGGCGTGGGCTAGTCTCGGCGGTGTGTATGCATATCATAATGCATGTGCTGGCGTGTCAACAGCACACGCCAGCCATGCATTGTCTACGCATTTCGTGCGGCACACAATAGTATGGTAGTGAGTGTGTAGCTAGTGCATGTGTGAAGTATATGTTGTGGCAGTGCAGTGTTTAATATTTTATAATGAATAGTGCAGTCATATAAACAAAATAACATCCTACTTTTCATTATTATTGGTATATATTGATGTTAATTTGATTAAATAATAATAAATAATCCATCCATGTCTGAAAAGAGACCGTGACTCGTGAGCTGGAGCTTGAGCGCTAGCTGAGTGTGAGTGTGAGCTCAGTCACTCTCAGTAGGGATGCCGATCACAAAATCTAACTTTTGATTTCGGCACAATCATGACAAACAACTTACCAGACTGTAATCTCCGAACACCAACATGTCCTCTCACCAAGTTTGAAGTTATTCCGACTGTTAATTGCTGAGATATTAAGGTGCAAAGTTGATTAAAAAACGACCCTTTTTTGGAGCTTTCAAATTACGCGCGCTTGAAACTATATGATATTGGCCGTGCGAGAACCAAATTGGAGGGGGTGTGGCTTGCGATCGCAAAAAAAGTTCGACGAAAGTTCAATTAACATGATGAAGTTCAAATGCTAGTCTTACTTTCAAGGCAAACTTCTTTCATCAATTCTACGTCAACGAATATCATTAATAATACATATTTATTTCCAAATGAACAAAACATGTTGTCCCCACAGCATAACAAGCGCATATTACAGGCTAAAGCCCCCTCTCTTTAACCACCCCCACCCCTTCCCCTCAATCTCAATGTTGCTACGCCAGCTGAAAGTAAACCTATTCAGCCTCGAGCGGCTGTGCCAGGCGTTGGCGAGACGTGTACATACCCGAAGCCACGGCGCGCTGCGGTGCAGGAACCAGCGCGGACGTTTACTGTACATAGCATGCGACACACGTAGGCACGATCGTTGTTGTTTTTGTTGCAATATACTGTAAAACAGTAGCGTGCGAACTGACTTGTTTGTTCAAGATTTTTTTTCTTTTTTATCAATGAATAACCTAGGCTTTGTACAATTCGCTAAAAAAAACACAAACACAATAAACTGTATAGTCCCTACTCTAATGTGTATATACGAACGGGTTAATATAGAAAACAAATAATACTTAGCGTCTGAAAGCGATACTATACACACTACGTAACAGTCATAACACGTCCGTGATTCATGAATAATTCATTAGCTACGTAGTGGATTTCGCGATGCTATGAATAATTCATAAGCCAAAGTACATGTCTATTTCAGTTTTTTGGGGCGTGCGTGGCTATCCTTCACCCTTTTTTGGTGAATAGGGGCTCAAAAAATTGGAAAAAAAATAACCTAGATGCCCTTAAATGCGCATGATCAGAAACTTATTGATGGAGAAATTATGGATTTTTTTCGTTTTTAAAAATATAAGGAATGTGGGCGCGGTCATGCGCAAATAAGGTGATATAGGTTGAATGCCCATGTATTCACTGAGTCACTCAAACTATTTTTCAGATCAGGCGTTTGGTGGTGCATAAGGATTAAGTGAGATTATCAACAGCGCCCCCTCGAAATTCATTGGCGCCCTCATTACATAGTCTGCCCGTTCAATCACTCGGACTTATCGCTGTTATTATCTGCCGATATCAGAGGAATCCTTTCGTATGTAAGTGTATTTGCATTAAAATATGAACAACGGTGAATTATACATGCTGCTGATTGTGATTGTGTGATAATCTGTCTTTTTATTCATGGAAAATTTTGTGATTTTAGACCGATTTGTATATGGCGAACAAGGCGAAACGCGTACACACTGTACGTACGGACATTATCGCGAAAAAAGGGTCGACACGTACGGGCCTCCAGCGGCATCCCTACTCTCAGACTCGGTGACTATGAGCCGAGTGTGAAAAAGAGCCAAAAATTAATATAAGAAAATAAAAACCTGACTTGTGTGCAAGTGTGGGAGCATTCGGTCTCTTAGATCGACAAATCTATCGCTTTCAACATGGCCTTTTTGACATTATTATTGTTATTTTCACTGTCGGCATTCTAGCGATAGACGCTACCCATAGTACACTGTGCCTTAAGAGGCAAGAACACCGTAGCTCTACAGTAAAAGTTACTTACGGAAAATCTTTTTTTTTTGCACATAAAACACAACATATTTAGTATTTTGAGCGACATTTGTAGCCCTATCAATACATTTAGGGCTGCTATAATACTTTAACTCACCGATCTCGTGTGTCACTATACATGTCATTCTATAATTACGGCGAATTGTGAGATTTTCCACAATTTTCCATCACTCTTCGTCGGTCTTTCGCCGTTCAAACTGCCGTTATCGTACACAGATGCAATAATTACGTCATCGTACGGTATGGCTAGCGTGCACACAAAAAAAAAAAAAAAAAAAAAACGACGCAAAATTAAAATGAGTTATTTGACTTGACAAACTGTTACCGCTACATTTTTAGCAAATAATTGTGGGCCAGTGATTCCAGTAATTATTCGGTAGCGGTAACAGTTTGTCAAGTCAAACAACTCATTTTAATTTTGCGTCGTTTTTTTTTTTTTTTTTTGTGTGCACGCTAGCGATACCGTACGATGACGTAATTATTGCATCTGTGTACGATAACGGCAGTTTGAACGGCGAAAGACCGACGAAGAGTGATGGAAAATTGTGGAAAATCTCACAATTCGCCGTAATTATAGAATGACATGTATAGTGACACACGAGATCGGTGAGTTAAAGTATTATAGCAGCCCTAAATGTATTGATAGGGCTACAAATGTCGCTCAAAATACTAAATATGTTGTGTTTTATGTGCAAAAAAAAAAGATTTTCCGTAAGTAACTTTTACTGTAGAGCTACGGTGTTCTTGCCTCTTAAGGCACAGTGTATGGGTAGCGTCTATCGCTAGAATGTCGACAGTGAAAATAACAATAATAATGTCAAAAAGGCCATGAAAGCGATAGATTTGTCGATCTATCGGTCTCTGTGCATGGATATGTGTGAGACGGCCATAAAACATGGCATGATGAGAATCTAACAAATTGGGTGAATTACTGAATTCTCAATCTCGTGTTCAAGTCCGGCATACTCTTCGAAGACGTGCCCACGACTCGGTATGCATGACTAAAATAACCCATGCTCTATGCAATTTGTATAGCGGTTCTTTTAGTCATGCATGCCAAGTCATGGGCGCGTCTTCGAAGAGAATGCCTCAAGTCCTGGCCTTAAACCCACTCTAACAACACCTTTGTAATAGGCAGGCTGCAGCACACAAGCAACCAGAGAAATGCCAGCCAACACGGGAACTATGTGACCCGGTACAGAAACAGTTGGTCAAATTTTCACGCAAAATTCTGAGTTTAAATTCAGCAAAACGATCATAACTGCCCCTAAAAATGATACAACTAGCAACTGTTATTTGAACTTACCAAAATGGTCCAAGTTATTCTTCAAATGGCAATAAAAAAACTGAAGACTAGTCAGTCTTAATTAGTCTCGGAAGTGTTGCTGCTATCTGGATGACTGCGATGTGTATGTGTTCCCAGCAAATTTCCTGCACCACTTGAGTTACCGTATCCGAAATAGGATACCGTGCGCATGTTTGCAGATCGCGAGTCCGCTAGTTTTGGGCAATAATAAGCGGTCTCCGCACGTTGCGGGCGTGCTTTCATTGTTTACGGTGGAAAACCGAGCAGCAAGGGAAACAAATGGAACTGATATGATGGTTTTTGTAAGTATATAATTTATCCATTTTAAAGTTACATTTTGTACAATAAATTATAAAATCAGTTTCAATATAGATATGGATTTGGATCTAGGCTGTTCTTTTCTCTCTATTTGTAGTTCAAAGTGCGTCCATTAGAATTTGCCACTGTGTGGAGTAAATGGTCCTACCAGGACCATTTACAATACTTTGTAGATGTGGGCTGCAGTAAATAAGCATACAAACATTTCTAGCTAAAATCTCATCAATTAATCAAATTTAATATGATGGGAGGTTAGAATTGAATATAATTCAAACTTACATGAGCCTTTCAATGTCAAAAGCACTTTAATTTCCAGTTTTGAAATATCTGATATAGACTTGAAACTCCAATCCTAGTCTAGAGCTTTCTGGCTGTGCTGCACTCTACCATAAGTTTAGAACAGTTGTTTACATGTTTAGGCTTGTCTGCCAGCCATTATTATCAAAAGGCTGAAAGGATTAAGAGATAATTATGTTTTGTGTCTGAATGACCTAACTGACAATGGGGTCTGTGAATCAATAGACAGATTTTTTCCAGTCAATAGCTTTTTATATTACATTCCAGTCACAAAGAGTCAAAGCAAAGAATGCACCTGCATGCAATGTGACTCTAAAGATAACTTCTCTCTTTGAAACCAGCATTGTCTGAACTAAATAGAATATTTAAAAGACACAGTGTCAAAGGCATGCTGTCTTATTTGTAGGCAGCCATAACATCGGATAATAAGCACATTGATTACAATTTGTATGAAAAGACTAATTTGAGGCTAGGAAGAAAGTTAGACTTGGACAATGAGGGCAGCTTTGAATTTGGTCTCTTTGCATGGTAAAGAAGCAAGGGGTTAATGCAGCATATGCATTCAACCCATTGACTTGCAGGGGGGCCTTAAACCAAAATACAGAAATGACCAATAACCCATTTAAACTATTTAAAAGACAATGAAACCCAAGCAAAATGTTGCTTTCATAGACTTTAAGAGATTATGAGGAATAATCTCTGAAAGTAGCCCCGTGTTCACACACAAAATTTTCAGCCCTTAATCATGACTAAAGAATCAGCAGCTGACTATAGAATCAGCTTCTCATTAAAAATTCCTATGACAAGCCCTTTGTGTAAAAACTAGATAAACTATGTTTTTCTCAGATACACTCAGTTTTTCTCAGATAAACTCTGTTAATCTCCAGATAAACACAGTTTATCAGAAAACTCAGTTTATCAGTTAATAAACTGAGTTCATCAGTTGATAAACTGAGTTTGTCTGATAATGTGTTTATATGGCAAGCCCTTTGCGTAACAACTAGATAAACCCTGTTTTTCTCAGATAAACTCAGTTTATCACCAGATAGACAGAGTCTATCAACTGATAAAATGAGTTTTTCTGATAAACTGTGTTTATCTGAGTTTATCTGAGAAAACAGAGTGTATCTAGTTTTTACACAAAGGGCTTGCCATTAGTCATGATTCTTT